>RJWM01009228.1:0-69001 GCA_004363535.1 Dasyprocta punctata
AATTACCCTGAAAACAGAGAAAGTTTGAAATTGAGAAGAATGAAAACTGGATAAGTGAAACGAATAGGCCGGGAGTTTGGCTCAGTGACTTAAGTGCTTGTCTGACAGGTGCGAGGTTGTGAGTTCAATCCCCGGTGCCGCAAAAAAAAAAAAAAAAAAAAAAAAAAAAAAAAAAAAAAAAAAAAAAAAAAAAAAAAAAAAAAAAAAAAAAAAAAAAAAAAAAAAAAAAAAAAAAAAAAAAAAGAAATGAATAGATACTTCTCAGAAGAAGAAGAACTGACCAATAAACATGAAAAAATGCTCTGGCCATTAGAGAAATGCAAATTAAAACAACACTAAAATTTTACCTTATACCAGAAAGAATGGCCATTATCAAGAAATAAAATAATAACAAATGCTGGTGGAGCTGCAGTGAAGAAGGAACCCTCCTACATCATTAGTGGGAATGTCAGCTAGCACAACCATTATGGAAAACAGTATGGAGATTTCTCAAAGAACTAAACGTAGAAATTCCATTTGACCCAGCTATTGTGCTTCTATATATCTTCCCCAAAGAACAAAAACCATCATATTATAGTGATATATTCATACCCATGTTTATAGCAGCACAATTCATAATAGTTAAATCCTGGAAGCAGCCTGTAAATTCATCAAAGATGAATAGATACCAGCCTGGAAACGAGTGCCATGCACGGACTACTGCTGGAATGGGGAGAGCCAGACCCAAGCTTCTCCCCATGAGTCAGCATTATTTGTGGACTGCAGGGGGAGAGAATAAGGCTGCACTAGGAAGCAAGCCACACCTGAAACCAGCACCATGTGCAGGCCACTGCCAGAGTGGGGACAGCCAGACCCAAGTCTCTCCCTGTGAGTCAGCACCATTCGTGGACTGTGGAGGTGGGGAGATCAAGGCTGCACCAGGGAGCAAGCCCTGCCTGGAAACCATCACTATACATGGGCCACTGCCAGAGTGGGGAGAGCCAGACCCCAGCCCCCTCTAATGCACAGGCTGGCAAACAAGAAGTACCAATCCCCTACCTCCCTGTAAGCGACCAGCTGATCTGAAGAAACACAGGCTGTGATGATAGCTAGCGAGGTAAAATACAATTGGATGCCTGTGGTGCTTTGGTGTTTCACTGACCTTGCAGGTCTAGGGCCAGTGGTCTGATCATAGGTTCAGAGGATATCACTAAGCAAT
Source organism: Dasyprocta punctata (assembly GCA_004363535.1). Taxonomy (NCBI): domain Eukaryota; kingdom Metazoa; phylum Chordata; class Mammalia; order Rodentia; family Dasyproctidae; genus Dasyprocta; species Dasyprocta punctata. Next base: position 1,199 of record RJWM01009228.1, read on the forward strand.
GTGTCATCTGGGGGGCGGTCTCCTTCTGGGGGTTATAGCCATTGTTGATTCCCTATTGTCTTGTTTTGAAGTCCTATATTGTTTTCATTGTTTTGTTGGGTTGGATTTTATTCTCTTTTTTTTTTGATTGTATTAAATCTGACGGTAGGAGCAGCTATTTAAAAGATAGCAAGATATACTATGGTAGCTATTTTGGATTTACTATTGGCTAGTTTTGAAGTCCTTTATTGCATTCATTGTTTTATTTTTATTGTTTCTATTCTGTTCTGTTTGATTTTTACCATGTCTGAAGGTATCTACAGCTATTTTGAAGACAACATAAGGCATTATGGTAACCATTGTTGATTTTGTAATGTTTTGAAATCCTGTATCATTTATACTGATTTGTTTTGATTAGTTTTATTCTGTTTTATTTTCCTTGGTTTTATCCTCTTTAAAAAAAAACAAAGATGAATGGATAAAGAAAATGTGGTATTCATACATAATGGAATACTATTTGGCTATAAAGAAGGATAAATTCAAGACATTTGTGGGAAAATGTGTACACTTGGAAAATATAATGCTAAGTGAAGTGAATCAGATATGCAAACTTAGATACCATATGGTATCTCTCATTTGAGAAAGGCAAAGTATGAACAAAGAGCCATATAAAGGATGGATAGAAGAAAACACTGAGATAGATCTTTTGCAAACAAAAAGGGGTCCAAAAGACTGCAAGGGGAGGGAGGAGGAGGTGGGAGAGGGAGGGGAAATAAAAAATTTAAAATGTGTCATGTACATGTACCAAATAGCCACAATAAATGTAAACATTATATGTCATAAACATGAACTACTACTACTACTAATAGCAGCAATAATAATGAAAATGGGGAAAGGGGAGTTACAGATGGAGGGAGGTGGGAAGGGAAAGATGGACCATCCTGTATAAGTTTTTGGGAAAATCATTTCACAACTAAATTGTGATTAGTTTTGTCTGAGGCCTAGTGCCTTGCTATGTAGGCTGGCTATGGTATGTGGGAACGTGATTTCAAGTGCCTTCAGTCACAGTTGAGGCCTCAGTGGTCCTGTGATGCTGTGATGCCCCAGAGCAAGACTGCATCATCTGAAGACATCCTGGTTCCTTGTGAACCCCGTAGTAACAAAAATAGTGTTTCACCTCGGGGAAAGGACAAATTCCTTGTTAACCTGCCATCTCTCCCCACATAAAGATCCTCATCAACGTAAAGATCCTCATTGATGTAAGGTCACTGCCACCCTCTGAGTCTTCCAGTAATCTCTCTGATCATGGTATATATCCAATAAATAGTGGCTAGCTTTGTCTTTGTCCATCCTGAGGCACTGACCTCCCAGTTCCCCTGTCATGCATTACTAAATTTGTTTCTGTTTCTTATTTCATCCATTTGCTATACCCCTCATACAGGCAGTTGGGGATCTTGGTCAGGTCCCTGATAGAAAGGGGAATAGAAAAGATTCAAGATGTATTATGTACCTATGTTTACTCCCTAAGATGAATGTAAACTTCATGTACTCCAAACATGTACAATTATTTTTTGAAAAAGAAAATTTTGCCTAAAGAAAAGAACAGGGACTAATAGGAGGCACTGTGGACCTAGCTGAGTAGGTCACCATAAATTTCCTGAGTAGGTCACCAATATTCTTATTTATGTGATTTTCTTTTCCAGTAGCTTTTAGCAGGCCAAGTATGGGATCAGAAAATATAAACTTTAAGATTGATCAAGAACTATAATTTTTCTGGTGGGTGTACTAGAAGTACTAGAGATCTGTGTCATTAAAAGAAATCAAGTATTTTGTATAGGAGCAAGAAGAAAGATGCCTTGAAGGAATCTCAGGAATCAGAAAGATACCACTCACTGCAGATTCAAAGATGCAAAAATGACAACGTTTCTTTTGAGAACTCCCAGGGATCCCTTCTTGAGATGGTCCTGTTAGGGAATTGGTTCCTTGGGATTCATTTCACTGTGTTCTGTTATCCAGGAACTCAGAGGCTGATGTTGCCATGGTGCAAAGTGGGTGGCTACTGCTCAGGCTGTTGGCAAATGTTGGCATCATCCACATGATACTGGTTTTGCTATCATGCAGAATACAAGAGTTGTGGGTGGTCAGGAAGGCTTCCTCTCAGATTTCAAAGGAAGGCCTGGGAACCTACAGAAGGAGCACCTGAGAGGGCAATATGTGAAGCTGTGGGAATGAAGATGAAGGTACAGTGGAAACCCTAGGAAGTCAGACATACATGTGACATTTCTGTGGAGGAAAGCTGCAGGTCATGAATGGAGCCAGCCTAAGGGAGAGGTCATGTGGACTGCAACCAGCAAGGCCACAGGGGTGAGATCACCCAAAACCTCTGGAAATCACATTTTACCAACATGTGTCCCATATGCCAGATATGAAGCCACAGGACTTAATGTTTGCCCTGCTGGGTTTTGGTCTTGTTTTGGCCCAATTCTTTTCTATCCTCCTATTCTTCCCTTTCGGAATGGGAATGTCTATCCTCTGTCATGGTACATTAGGATTGTGTAACTTGTCTTTCTAACTTTTACAGAAGTTCACAGTTAAGAATTTGCTCTGAGTTTCAAGAGAGACTTGGACTTGAAAAACATCAGTACTATTGACACTTTGGTGAAGAGATTATTGCATTTCTGGTTGTATGTGGCATAGTTGCACTATGTTAGGTGTAATTATGAACTCACTATTGCCTTTATTTGGAGATTAAATATATTAAATATATATTTTGGCATAAAGTTGACAAAGGGTGAACTGTGATCATTAATTGTGGTATATCAACTTCACTGTATTAAAAATTGCCTAGTAGATTAGTAAAGCACACTCATGGATGTGTGTCTGGGTTAGTAAGAGAAGTATAACTTTAGGTAGTCTGTATGGTCCCTCGCCCATTTTTCTTTGGTGCTGTTCCTCTGCTCTGCTTTCCAGGTGCCATGAACTAAGCAGCTTTGCTCTGCCATGCCCTTCTGGCATGAAACCTTAGATTCTTCTAACCATGGACTGAATCCTCTGAAACCTTGAGCTATATTAAACCTTTCCTCCTTTAAGGTGTGTGTGGGCACATGTGTGTGTGTGTGTGTGTGTGTGTGCGTGCATGTGTGTGTGTGCATGTATGTGTGCATGTGTGTGTGGTATTGTGTCTCAGTGATGAGAAAGCTTACTAATACAGGCATGCTCTTCAAAGAGGTAATGACCAGAAGCAAACTTACTATGAGAGAGATAGCCCTAGCAAATGAATACATGGATACAGGTAAATACAGAAAAGAAAGTGTGAGACTGACTATAAAATCAAAAGGAGGACATGAAAAGAAAATACTAGCTGAAAAAGCAAATGGAAATTGGTTTGAGAAAGCAGAGATAAATGGGAGGCTGCAATGTCATAACAATTAAAATAAAGAGATTCCAGAAATAAGGGGTGATAAGTAATATTTTGTAGTCCTATGATATTGCATGTGCTGAGATTCCATCTCACCCCAGAAAGAATGGCCAAGATTAAAAAATCAACCTATGATATTGCATGTCACTCATTTGCTTATGAATAATAGTAATTTTTGTTTGCTTGTTTTTTTGAGACAGGGTCTCGCTATGCAGTTCAGGCTGGCCTTGAACTCACTATGTAACCCAGTTTGGTCTTGAATTTACGGCGATGCTCCTGCCTCAGCCTCCTGAGTGCTGGGATTACTGTAGAATGCCACCACACCCATTTTAAAATTAACAGTAATTTTGAAATCAACCTGAGTCAGGTTAATTATATACTTAAAAAACAAAATGAAGAATAAATCTGTAATTTACTGGCTCAAAGATCTCTGCCCCTAACCAGAACTTTAATATACAATTTCTGCTGCTAGAAATAAGAATACATACCTTGAACCACAACATCCGGCTTAGGTACAGTGGAAAACCTACGATTCAGGGGGTCAATTTCTCCAGGAGCTAAAAATCCCTAAAGACCCCCCCAAAAGGACAGAATATTAAATCTCAAACAAATGAAAAAGCTAGTGTTTTGGGGGGAACATCAGAAAGGAAACAAATAACTTCCCTGTATGAAAATGTTTGAACTCCCAGAATTCATATTCCAATTAATTTAATCTGAAGTTTATTTCTAGTGACTGCCACAAAATCCTTTTTGGGAGTTTTAAATAACCAGTTTTTCATTAACCTTCTATCTTCTTTGGGTATACATATGATAACCCATATTAAAATGATCAGACCACAATGCCTATTATCAACAATTTATTAGTTCTGTTATTCTCTGATTTGTTCATCTGTTTCTTGGGCTTTTGACTAAGAAGAAATCTTTTGACTCGAGTATCTCTCCATTATAAAATGGGATGAATGTAATCATTTTGTCTTTAAGAATACCACTCATTTCCTTTTCTCATTACATTTAATTTATTGCAATTGAAAAAGTTACCAGGGAAGGATTACTTTAAACAATCATTCTGCCTATTTTGCTAGATTCAGGTTCATGTCAACTAAAGATAACCAAACAGCCATGGATACAGGGAAAAAAAATAACAAAACAAACAAAAACTGCTCCAGAAAATTGCGTCATTTATAAACAAGTCAAAGCATCTGTCCTCGGAAAGGACAGCTAAGGACCAAACTAGATCCCTTAGGAACCTGGGTTATATCATATCAAAGTAACCTATAGTGGGGAAACAGATTTGTCAGTAAACCTGGACAACTGGAAAAAGAGAACCTTTTTGTATAGGCTCAAAATTCCACAAAGAAGCTGAATGTAAAGTCAGAAGTGCCTCATTAAGATCTTTCTCATAATTTGATATAAGGAATGTCTAGAGGGCCCCTTACTAAAAAACAAACAAACAAACAAATCCAAACAACCAAACAAAAAGATTATAGTAGTCCTGACCATTTTTCGGGATTCCTAAAAACAGTTAATTAAATTAAAGAATTTAACATTATGTTGCTTGGGAAGGTTAGTACTTAATTCACTGCCAGTAATTACTAAGCACAATTGCAGTTAATCACCAGGCAAGACACCGAGGGAAGTTTTGGGAGGGAAAGATCCAGGACTGGATTCCTAAGCTGCTCCAAGTATAATGCCAAAGTAGGGAGCCCTGAGCAGTATGAGGGACCCGGCTGCCGGGGAGCAGGTGATTTTTGTTAAGTACTGGCCATATTCCCCACTCTGAGAACCTCGAAGAAAAGCTGTATTTAAGGCAAGAGGCAAATGATATCCTTCAGTTTTAATGAGTTACTCACAAATCTGATTATTATGGTGACTAAGGCAGAAAAAGTGATTGGCCCTTACCTCTGCTATCAAGCTTCCTAAAATATATAGAGACTGACCCCACATATGAGGCAACTTTCCCATAGGGACTCGGTCCACAGTATGAGGGTTTTGATACTCTTCATCAACCTAAACAAAAAGATGAAGAAGTGAGATGAGAGGTAACAGAAAGGTTAAGATACTAGGTAATAAAAGGTTGAATGTAGATATTGACTATAGCAACACTTTGGGGTTGGGGATGTAGCTGTGTGGTAGAGCACCTGCTTTGTGTGCTCCAGGGTGAGTTCCATCCCCAGACTGCAAAATTTAAACAACATGAAACAAAAGCTCCATGGTCTAGGGCAGCACTCCTAAGATCCCCAAATTGTAGTGTGTATACAAATCATCTGAGAATCTTACTTAAATGCAAATTCTGATTCAGTAGGTGTTGGAAGGGCCTGATTTCTATGTTTAACAACTCTCAGGTAATTCTGCTGATGTTTCTAGCTTATTCTCCCCAGCCCCACAAGAATGAAAATTTGTACCTCTCTCACAACAGAAAAGATAAACAATGGTATACACAACTGGCATTTTGGGAAAATGAAGACAGTACATCATTTTCCAAGCTTGATTTACTCAAACAATCTCAGATTACTGCTCTCAAAGCTGAGAATTCAAAATCCTGAGAGCTCACACAGACTATCAATGTAGTTGTGCTATTGATCTCTATGTTTTTCTCAGCATTAAGGTTTGGCCTCAACTTTAACTTGTTGTGCAATAGTACCATAATTGCAAATGCTTTAATGATTCATTTTAAAGTAATAAAGTCATTTTTCTATTGTGGTATACCTAAAAACAAGCTTTAACAACATTATCATCAGAAAATTAACAATTATTTGACTCAGATGAGGAAGTCCTATTGAGACATGGCTCCTCTTCTGGTCACTGGTACAGCACTGTCCAACTCACCCTGTCAGGGGGGACACTGTACAACTCTGGCAGAAGTGGGACTCCATTTTTTCCCTTAATGAGGACTGCTTCAAGAGCTTCTCTATATTCTTGAACCTGTAGAGAAATGAAAGGCAGAAAAATAAACTTACAGTGAGTTCCTGTGGAGACCTAGGAAAGGGCTATGACCAAATAATGTACTATTGCAAAGGAATTTATTTAATCAAGTAAAAGAGAGAGGGAAGGGGACAGGTACTTAATAAATGCTTGTGGTAACAAAGTATTCTAGCACTTCTGCATACTTTAATGCTTTTAATTTTAACGACTGTCCTAGTAGATACGTGTAATTGAACTCTTTACAGGACAATTAAGGTTTGAAAGGTTCTGAACTTGTGGAAGATTGCAGAACAAGTACGTGGTTGAGCCCAGAGTTTAGCTCAAGTTAGCTTGCTTCCAAAGACATGTTTGATCCATTATGTTTCACCTTATTGACTTTAGAATGTATTCACTTTTAACACTGTATTTGACCTGCCAAATTAAGTTTCTAGAATGATCAGGTTTATCTTTTTTGTTTAAAAACTTTCTGAAACTTAGGAATATATAAAATGTAAAACAAAACAAGGGATAGGGATGTAGCTTAGTAGTAGAGAGCTTATCTAATGTGCACAAGGGCATGGCTTTGATCTCTAATACCACAGAAACAAAACAACAAAACCTGTAAGTTACAGTGGAAAAAAGACAGTTCTGCTGTAACATTTGTTTTGAAAACCAAATTTTCTCCAGTGTATTTGATAGATTAAAAAAGGATTTGAACATAAGAATTTCACATTTGCTTGTGCATTTTATTCTGGGAACACACTCAGCTGAACTGAGCTGTATAAGAATAAACAAAACAAGTACATGCATACACCTCAGGAGGACAATGAACCACATGCATCCACATCTGCTGTCACAATTTTCCATCCGATTTCAGATCACCCTCCTTTAGATAGCTCTCCTTTCACCACTTGATAACTTACAATCTGTAGCCCTTTGATAGCCACTCTGGCAATGCAGCTATGTGCCCTTCACTTTCTTTAATTTTCCACCTCTTTACTCTCAGCCTGCTTTAAAACTTTTCCTCTATGTTCTTTTCCTCTAATTTCTCTCATTCTTTTTTATTTTAAAGAGAAAAACAAGAAAAATGATGTCACAAAATTTCAAAACAAGACAATAGCAGAGTAATAATGGTTGATACATTGTATATTGCTATTTTCAAAGTAGTTGCTCAGATTATAAGCTGTAGGCATGAAAAATGGATCAAACAATATAAGCACAAATCTTCATTTTCTCTCATTCTTTTTTGTCTCTCTTTTGTTCTCTTCCTTCTGCACACAGGCTGGCAGGCATGGGTGCCCAGTAAATGAGCTGGTGGGAACAAGGGCACATACTTCTGCAAGCAAACTAGGTCTTTTCAAGGCAAAAGTACCATAACTATTGTGGTGTTTATATATTTCTAAACTATTAACATGTAGAAAACTGTGAAACTCTTTTATTATGTTTCTATCCTTTTGTTATTTAATCCACTTTCCATAATCCCTTTAGCTTTTATTTCTTGAATATACATAATATTTAGAAATACATAGCATCATTGTAGAATAACTGAGTGTACTTTGAATTTACAACATATCTTTACCTGTGAAATTCAAAGAATTTTAGGAATATCTTTTTTAAAATTTATTTTGGTTGTACAAATTCATGAGTTACGTTGTGGTAATTTTTTTTTTTTTTTTTTTGTGGCACCGGGGATTGAACTCACAGCCTTGCGCCTGCCAGGGCAGGTGCTTAAGCCACTGAGCCAAACTCCCGGCCCTGGTTTTTTTTGAGGCAGGGTCGCACTATACGTTGTGGTAATTTTATTCATGTATACTGTGTGCAATAATCAACTCAAGGCAGTTAACATTTATATACCCTAAAATATTCCTTAGAAATTTGATATATTTTTTAATGAAGAGAGAAAAGAGATTATTACATAAAAATTGAAGGAGTCAGTGACAATATTCAGGCTACTCAGTTGTCAAGATCGAAGTAAAAACAAAAACTTGAAAAACAAAAAACCAGCAAAACTCCCCCCAACAAAGCCCAAAAGCAAAACAAACAAACAGAATCCAGGTATCCCAAGTCTTAATTTAGTGCCTTGTGCTACTAAGTCTCTGGAGGGGGGCAACTCTGTCTTCTCTATTAGGAAGCATTCCATTTGGACAAGGTCAGTACAGCTATAAACTGAAAAAATAAAAAACAAAAAACAAAAACGAAAACAAAAACCTAATAATAAGAATAATCTACTGAAAAGTTCTTTTCCCAGTTCATTACCTGTTCTGTGTTGCCACTGAAGACCCCATCAAGGATAAAGTATGTCCAGAACAGTGGCCATTCACACTCAATGTTTTCAAATAGCTTCAGCTCAGCTGGCTCATAGTAGAGACGATTGGGATCCTAGTAGTAACATAATGAACAAAGTCTGTCTTATCACTGAGTTTAGACATGCATCTTTAGTTCAGAGGTATAATATGACGTGTCATTACTGAGAGTTCATTTTAGACAAAGTAGTTGGGGAAGGCAGCACATGTACTTACCTCTCTTCTTTAGCAAGTACTCCATGAGATGACTTCTATCTAGTGAACTCAGTATACTAATAACATCATAGGAGAGTATATAAAAAGTAAGTCTGGTTTGCAATAAAGTTGAATTTGGTTTTATACTTGTTAAGTTTGAGGTAACAGTAAGATGTGCAAATAGAAATGCTTAGAAGGTCAGGTACAGATAAAGGTTTAGGAATCATCCTTATAGAGGTGACACATGAAGCACAAGTTACAGATGAGTTTTGTGGAAAAGCACTATATAAAATGAGCAAACTGTCCAAGAACAGAATCTTGGTAAATCCTCAGATGAGGGCTAGGTAAGGACTGAAATGAAGAATCGGGAAAGGGTAGGATTATGCAAATTAAAATAAGAAAACAATTTCAAGAAAGTTCAGGAGTAGGTAACAGTGATGTATTATAGAGAAGTCAAAGAGAATAAAGATTGGGAAAAGACAATTGGATTGATAATTTTAGGAGCTTATGGTGGTATTTCAGACCATAATTTGAGTAGAATGGTAGGAGTAGAAATCATATTTGGGACTAAAGAATAAAGTAGAAGACAGGAAGTAGATCAGAAGAGTTTGAGCTTGATTAAAAAATTGTAATGCCTCTGGACCAGCTCACTTAAATTTTAAACAATGTTTGCATTATCCTTCAATAACATTTAATTTTCCCCATTGATATTTCCAAGGAAAATTTTTGACTAACAGAACAAAAAGAACTTAATTTTTTTAAAAGGTCAAGTATTGTTTTAGACTAATCAACTGCAAACAACTACTTTGAAGATAACAATATACAATATATTAACTAGTGTTAATTTCCTATTATTTTGTTTTGAAATTCTGTATCATTGTTTTTATTCTTTTTTTTTTTTTGATTTAAACTGGGAGGGTGGTGCTATACTTTGGATTTGGTTTAAGAATGTGCCTCATGATCCTCATTGTGAGCTGTTAAGATAGTAGAAACTTAATCTAATTATGGTTTCTAGAGGTGGGACCTGTGTGATGGAGTTAAGTTTCAATAAAGTCATTAGGGTAGAGCCCCCAAGACTAAATCCTGATGGTTTTATAAGAAGAGGAAGAGAGACTCACATATGTACTGGTGCTCCCTCTCTCTTTCAGTGTGATGCCCTGCACCACCTTAGGACTGCCAGCAAGAAGTTCAGCACCAGATTTGGACCTTTGATCTTGTACCTCTGGAACCATCAGCCAAAATAAGTATGGTAAGCCTCTTTTCTTTTAAACTTACCCACTCTCTTGTATTATGTTATTGGCAAGATAAAATGAACTATAACAGGGATCCAGGCAGATGTACTGTGCTGATGTATAGCTCCCTTTGCAATTATTGAATTTTGGGAGGAGATACTTTGAGACTATGTAAATTACATTTTATGCTATTTTTGCTTAAGCTTGTGTCCACTGATTTTACATTCAACAGTAGTTCTTTCCTGAATCTAACCAACTGCAAGATCACTTCCTTTTCTTTCCTTATTTTTATATAACTCAGAAATGCTCCAAGACAGAGAATGTATCAGTTAAGACCAACAAATATTGCAAATATCAGTGTTTATTATCCTATTTAGTGATCCACGTAAGTACCACTGGTAAGCTAAATATACTTCCTCAATGAGGATACAGCTAGATATTGCCATTGTACCATGTGTTCATTTTGGGGAAAAGAAATCTACCTCTTTAGGAGTTTTGTATCCATCTCGTAGAAAACGACAGCAACCATAACGACCCTGGGAACAGAGAGAGAAAATATAATTAATCAGAGATACATTCTCTGCAACCTCTGTATGTACCAACCTCTCACCAATATAGACACGACACTTAAAAACAAAAAATGGCCCGTGTCTGTAATCCCAGCACTTGGGAGCTGGAGGCAAGAGGATTTCCGCAAGTTCAAGATGAGCCTGGGCCACGTGGTAAGTTCAAGGCCAATTTGAACTACAGAGTGAAACGCTGTCTCAAAAAAAATCTATTTAAAGTGAAAGCTCAGATATAGACTCTTACTAAAGCAGCATTCCTAAGAGTATCTTCTCCATGGCTGTTCACTTTAGGGTAATTCAGGGATAACCTAGGTGCTAATCTATGTAGTCCTTCTTGTAGTTCTTACAGCTCATAAGAGACAACAGGCTTTTAAAAAAATATTTAAATTTTGGAATAATTTTAGATTTACATAAGAGTTGCACAATAGTAGAATCTCAACATACCTATTAAACCACCATGATCACATATTAACATTTTATCACATATTAATATTTTATATAATCATAGAACTTTCATCAGAACTAAAACATTAACTTTGGTACAATACTATAAACCAAAGTACATAACTTATGTGTATTTCACCAGTTTTTCCATCAATGTTCCTTGCTCTGTTTCAAGACCTAATTTTGAATCCCATGCTGCATTTAGTTATCATATCTCCTTAGTCTTAGTCTCTTCCCATCTGTGATAGTTCCTCAGTCTTTCCTTGTTTTTCATGTCTTGATACTTTTGTTTTTATAATACTAGGAATTGAACGCAGGGTCTTGAACATGCTAAGCAAATGCTCTGTTGCTGAGCTACATCACAAGCCATTGTTTTGAACTTTAGTTTGAGACAGAGTCTTGCTAATTTGCCCAGACTAGGCTTTAATTTTCAATCCTCCTGCCTCAGCCTCCCAGAGTGTTGGAATTACAGGCATGCACCACCACACCCAGCTTCTTGATACTTGTGAAGAGTGCTCATTAATAATTTTGTAGAGTGTCCCTCGATTTGACTTTTTCACATGTGAGATCATGCATTATCAGGAAGGACATAAGAGAGGCAATCTGCTCTTCTCAGTGCACTGTATGAGAGGCGCGGGATATCAGTATGTTCTATTACTGGTGATATTAAGCCTGATCACTTGGTTAAAGTGATGTTTACTAAGGTTGTACTTTACCCTTTGTAACTACTAAATATTTTTTGGGGGGGAGCTACTTTGAGACTATGCAAATACCCTTTCTGCTTAAACTCTCATCCACTGCTTTTAATATCCATCAGTATGTCTCTCCTGAAACAAGTATTATTTCAATGCTTGCCTAATGGCAATTTTATATTTTTCTAATTTCTTTAAAATATATTAACTGAAATTCTCCTGATTGGAAGATTTGTCTCCTCTACCATTTATTCATTTCTTGGTTATTTATTTATATCAGTACGAACTCATGGATGTTTTGTGTGTTCTTCGGATTATAATCCCATACAATGATAGCCATTGTGTCACTCAAAGTGTTCCTGTTTTAGCCATGAGGAACACTTTCCAGTTGATTCTTAAGTCTCTTTGACATGTCCCATCCTCTTTTGATTATTTCTTTACTTTTGGAAATCATCAGATGCTACAAGTACATCTTATATCTTTCTTGTCATAAGCCTCAACCAACCACTTCTTCAAAGAGCTACACAATTTCTTTTTTTGGTACTGGGAATCAAACTCAGGGCCTTGCACTTGCCAGGCAGGTGCTGCATGGAGCTACATCCCTGGCCCAGCTACAGAATTTTGATGCCTCCTACTTTGCTCTTTTTTGCTCAGGATTGCCTTGGCTATTGTAAGGCTCTTTTGGATATATATATATATATATATATATATATATATATATATATATATATATATATATATATATATATATATATTTGGATTGTTTTTTCTAGTTATAAAAAATGTTGTTGGTATTTTAATAGGGATTGCATTAAAACTATGTATCACTTTTGATAACATGGCTATTTTAATGAGTTTAATTCTTCCTAGGTAAGAGCAGGAGATGTCTTTCCATATTTTTAACATCCTCTTCAACTGCTTTCTTCAAAGTTCAATAGTTTTCTTTATAGAGGTCTTGCACTTCCTTGGTTAGGTCAAATCTTAGGTATTTAAATTTCTTGTCTATTAAAACTTTTATTGAAAAATTTAATACATATATGGAAAATTGTGCATAAACCATAAATGTACAACTTCATTGATTTTGATAAAGCAAAGGTATGAGTTGCTTCCACCTTGATCAAGAAATAAAATGTGATTCACTATTTTTACTTATTTATTTTTGTGGTACTGGGGATCAAATCCAGGGCTTCACACATGCTAGGCAAATAAGTACTCTACCTCTCAGATACACTCCCAATCCCTGTCAATGGTTTTAAGAAAAGAATAGAAACTTGTTGATGGCTTTGAGGTTAAAATCATTAGATAATAATTTCTGGAAGTTTAAGAGAATTACTTGAGTGATCTTTTACACAGTATGCTTTAAAGGCGACAGTTATCAAATATCACTTAAACTGAGGCACAGAGGATGCCATATTTCACATTTCTAGGAAGACTCATTTTTCTCTTGAGCTTTATAACTATACATCCAGCTGAATACTCATTGTCTTCCTCTGAAAAATTCACAGGTACCACAACTCAGTATATTTTATATGAACTATCTCTCTTCCTAAGCTTCCTAGCTCAGTAAAGGATACCTCCTTGTATCTAATGGTTATGCTAAATACCTAATACCTGTGACTGGTTTCCTCCCTCTTTTATCAGCAAATGTTTGCACTGAATAACGTTGACATGCTTTGTGTGAAGTTGGTGGATGCACATACCACTCTTAATTTAATTTCTTTTTTTATGCCTTTCTCCCCCGTCACTCACTTTCCTCCATCTCTGGATTTCCCTTCCCATTCGAGAAAGATCTTTCTCCCTACTTCCTATTATCTATCTTCTATTTCGCTCTTTATTGTGAAGCTATCATGTTTTCTTAATTTCTTTCTGAATAAGTTCATTATTGGTGAACAGCAACACTATTGGTTTTTTGTGTTAATTTTGTATTCTGACAATTTTCTGCATTTGTTTACCAGTTGTAAGAGCTTTCTGGTGAAGTTTTTTGCATCCACTATGCAAAGGATCATATTATCTACAAATAGAGATCATTTGATTTCTTCCTTTCTGTTGTGGGTAAGGTCCTGGGTACCCCCAAATCCTCATGTAATTATGGATGGGGCTGAGTCTGGAGCTCATGATTGGTTTGTTGTCTGGCACTGGGAGTGGTGATGTGAGTGTTGCACCCGCCCAGGGGTGGAGCCAACGTACAGTTTAAGGGCAGGAGGAAGGTGTGTCTTCACTTTCTCTATCGCTGGCTTGCCTTGCTGTGTGGTGGCCACCATGAATGGCTAACCCACCATGCCATGCTGTCTTGGAGCCAACTAAATAAGGACTGAAATCCCCAAGAACTGTAAGAGATAAACCTTTCATTCCCTAAGTTTGGGCATCAGGCATTTTGTCTCAGCAACAAGTAAAAAGTAACTAAGACAGAATTTGGTACCAGTGGAGTGGGGTTGTTGCTGTGACTAAACCTGACCATGTGGTTCAAGAGTCTTTGAAAATGGCTTGTGGGAAGAGTTTGGAAAGGTTTGGAGATGTTGCCTGAAAGAATGGTGCTGGAACAGCTTAGGCTGTTCTGTATGGGAGATTCTGGTCAGAACTCAGAAGACCAGAAAGTTGTTAAAAAGCCTGCTGGTAAAGACCAGGCTCAGGAGGTTTCTGCTGGGAAGAAGGACTGCATTGGTTGTTGGATTCCACATGATGTGTGTTATGGCTTGGCAGAAAGTTTGTCTGCATTCTGCCCATGCCCAGAGACTTTGCCTGAGACTGAGATTAAGGGCAATGGATGACTAATCTGGTGAAAGAAATTTCAAGGCAATCTAATGTTGAGGCGGTGGCCTGGCTATTGATGGGGGTTTTTAGCCAGATTTATGCTGTGAATCAAGAGCAAAGAGCTTAGCAGGGTGAATTAAAACATTATGAGTTTGGCCAGGAAGTTGTGGACTGTAAAGATAGAACTGAGACCTCGATTGCTGAGAAGGCACAAAGAAATAAAAAAGATGGCCTGGGGCCATCCCAGGAAGCAGTGGGCCTCCCCCTTTTGCAGCCTCAAGCCGACAAAAGTGAAAGAGTTTACTCTGAGGAAAAAGCCACAGAATGCCATGTTCCAGAGTGGTGACAGAGGCCACAGGAGGTTCCAAAATGGTGGTGACCACACCAGATTTCAGAATGGCAGTGGCATAGAGAATCCATTCCTCACAATTAGGTTCTGAGAGCTCTGTGATGCAGGCATTCGACCCCTACAGCCAAGAGAGAGGAAAGCCTGGCTACTGCTCCAGCTGGCAGGGGACCTTGGCAGCATCCACGTGGTGCTGGTTTTAAGTACAAGAAAAATGTGCGGCTTCCACCCCAACTTCAGAGGGCAATATGTAAAGAGTGAAGCCAAGGGTGTAATGGAAAACCCAGAAGTTTGAAAAAGCTATGAATGTGGATTTTCCAAGAAAACCTGCAAGAATTGAGCAGAGTGGGCTTAAGAGAGAAGCTATGAAAAATGGAGCCCCTGGAAGTGCCACAGGGGTGGAACCACTCAAGCCTTTTGGAGCTTGCAACCAGATTGTTTCAGATGCTGAGCATAGAACTCCAGGACTAAATGTTTGCCCTGCTGGATTTTGGACTTGCTATGGGTCCAATGCTTTGTATTCCCCTGTTTGTAACTTTTGGAATGGTAATATTTATCTTGTGCCTTTGCATTTTGGAAGTGTTTAACTTGTTTTCATTTGTAAAGGGGGTTCCAGTTAAGAGTTTGCCATAGATCTTGGAGGAGACTTGGGACTTGGACTTTTCAGCAATGTTGAAACTGTTAGGATTGTGGCAACTCTTGGAAATGGAATAAATGTCTTTTGTATAAAGGATATACATGACTCCTTAGGGAGCCAGGGGTGGAATGTTGTGGATAAGGTCCTGTGTCCCCCCAAGGCCTCATGTAATTATGGATGGGGCTGAGTCTGGCATTCGTGATTGGTTTGTTGTCTAGTGCTGGGATTGGTGATGTGAGTGTGGCACCTGCCCAGGGGTGGAGCCAACATACAGTGCAAGGACAGGAGGAAGGCATGTCTATTCTCTCTCTCGCTGGTTTGCCTTGCTGTTTGGTGGCCACCATGAATGGCTGCCCTGCTATGCCATGCTGCTTTGGAGCCAACTAAGTATGGAATGAAACCCCTGAGAACTGTAAGAAATAAACCTTTCCTTCCTCAATTTTGGATGTCAGGTATTTTGTGTCAGCAACGAGGAAAAAGTAACTAAGACATTTTCCTATTTTTATTCATTTTATTTCTTTTGGTTGACTGATTGCTGTGGCTAAAATTTTGAGTATTGTATCAAAGGAGTGATGAAACTGAACATCTTTGTCTTGTTCCTGATTTTAGAGGGAATGCTTTCAGTTTTTCCCCCATTCAGTATGACGTTGGCTGTGGGTTGTCTTATATGGCTTTTATCAGTTTAAGATAAAGTCTTTTTATAATTATTTTAGTCAGGGTTTTTATAATGAAGGCAAGTTGGATTTTTGGTAAAGGATTTTTCTGTATTTACTGAAATAATTTTTACCCTTGATTCTGTTTATATTGTGTATCATATTAATTGATTTACATATGTTGAAACATTGTTGCATCCTTGGCATGAAACCAATTTGGTCATGGTATGTGATCTTTTTAATAATTTGTTGAATTCTGTAAATATCTTATTGAGGGTTTTTGTAACCATGTTCTTCAAGGATTGGCCTGTAGTTTTCTTTCTCTTCTTTTCTCTTCCCCTTTCCCTTTTTGCCTTCTTTTCTTTTCTTTTTTTTTTATTTGTTGTGTCCTTTCCTGGTTTTTGTGTCTGGCTAATGGGGGCTTGATGAAATGAGTTTGGAAGCATTCCTTCCTTTCAATTTTATGAAACAGATATTAAATTCTTCTCTAAGATTCTGGTAAAATTTAGTGGTGAATCCATTGGGTCCAGGTGTTTTCCTACTTGGTAGAGTTTTGATTACTGTATAACTTTCATTGGTTGTTCTGTTCAGAATTTTCATATCTTCTTGATTCAATTTTGGTAAGTTGTACATATCGAGGAATTTATCCATTTCATCCAGATTTTCCAATTTATTGGAATATATAGAATATAAGTATTCAAAATAGTTTCTAATAATCCTCTGGATTTCAGTGGTGGTTGTTGTAATTTTATCTTTTTCACTTCAAATTCATCTAATTTTATTGATGTGGGTCCTTTGCCTTTTTCATTTGGTAAGTTTGACTAAAGGTTTATCAATCTTATTTATCCTTTCAACAAACTTCCTCCTTGACTCACTGAGCCTTTATTATTTTTTAGTCTCAATTTCACTAATTTCCACTCTGATCTTTATAATTTCTTTCCATTTACTAGTTTTGGGTTTGAATTGTTCTTGTTTTTCTAGGACTCTGAGATACATCGTTAGGTTATTTATTTAGGATGACTCTGTTTTTCTAATGTAGACACTCATAAACTTCCCTCACAGAACTGATTTATGTCCCATAGATTATGATACACTATAATGCCACTGTCTTTCATTTTTTAGTTTCTTTTTAAAATTGTTACATGTTTGCAATACGTAATAGGTACATTCGTCTCGGGGAATTAGTACATACACAGATCGCACCTTAATCATTTTTACTTTCTGTTCCTCTCCTTACCCTCTCATCTTTTCTGCCATCCTCAGATTCCCTTCACATCTCCTCAAAGTTACCTCCTTGTTTTGTATCATCTATCTTTTTGCTGTTTAAATTATTTATAGGTTGAGTTTCTCATATATGAGATGCCATGCAACATTTAACTTTCTGTGCCTGCTCTATTTCACTTATCATGATCTCAAGGTGCATCCATTAATTCTATTGTTATTCTATTATAGAAATTTTAAAATTTCTTCTTTGATTTCCTCTGTGAGGCCTTAAATGTTTGAGTGTATTATTCAGCTGGGTGTGGTGGCACATACCTATAATCCCAGCAGTCAGGAGGCTGAGTCAGGAGGATTGCTGCAAGTTTAATGACAGCTTGCTACAAAGTGAGTTCAAGGTCAGTCTGAACTACATTGCTAGTCATTGCACAGTTCATAATAGCTAAATCTTGGAAGCAGCCTATATGTTCATCAATAGATGAACAGATAATGGAAATGTGGTATTTACATACAATGGAGTACTACTCTGCCATAAATAATAAAGTTGAGTCATTTGTAGGAAGATGGACGCAGCTTGAAACTATAATGTTAAGTAAAATAATCAGACATGGGCTGGAGATTTAGCTCAGTGGCACAAACGCCTGCCTGGCAAGTGCAAGGCCATGAGTTCGATCCTTGGTACCAAAAAAAAAAAAATCAGACACAAAAGCTTAAATATCACATGGTTTCTTTTACATGAGAAATCCAAAATATAATTAAAAGGAAAATGGAAGATAGATAATAGGAAGTAGGACAAAAGATCTTTCTCAATGGGGAAGTGATAAAAAGATGGAGAAAGAAGGGTGGGAGGGGTGGGAAAGAAGATGTGTTATGTACACATACCAAATCCATAACAGGAATACAACCATTATGTACTGCAAACTATTAATAAAAATGAAGAGTATATTATTCTATCTCCACATGTTTGTGTAGTTTATGATTTCTCCTACTTTCATTTCTTTGTGATCTGATAAGATGCAAGATACTATTTAAATTCTTTTGTATTTACTGAGACTTTTTTTTTTTGTGGCACCGGGTATTGAACTCACAACCTCGCACCTGTCAGACAGGCACTTAAGTCACTGAGCCAAACTCCTGGCCCTGGTTTTTTGAGGCAGGGTCGCACTGTGTAGCTCAGGCTGGCCTTGCACTCACGTTGTAGCCCAAGCCAGCCTCGAACTCACAACGCTTCTCCTACCTCAGCCTCCCGAGTGCTGGGATTAAAGGCGTGCACCACCACGCCCAGCTGTGACATGTTTTATTGACCTAAAATGTGATCTATTTTGAAGAAAGTTCCTTGGGTTCCTGAAAAAAAAAAGTATTCTGCTGTTCTTGAATGAAACACTGCAGATAACTGTTAAATTCATTTGTCCTATGGTATAGTTTAATTCTGATGTTTCTTGTTGATTTTTTAATATGGTTGACATATTTGTACTGGTATACAGCTGTCCTTTTATGCCAAGTAGTTTTTGGTTCATGAAATTGGGTGCACTGATATTTTCAGTACTTATATTTACAATCATTATATGTTCTTGGTGAACTATTCTATTTACTTATTGCAGTGTCCTTCTTTGTCTGTTCTGAACAATTTTGGTTTGAAGTCAACCTTGTTATAAATTAGAATAGCTACTCCTGCTTGCTTTCATGCTCCAGCTGCTTGGAGTATCATTTTGCTTTTTTTTAAAATGGTTACTAAAGTCACTTCAATTGTTATACCCAATTTTGTCTCATAAAATTAAAAAAGTTCCTATCAATATTGTGATATGAATACAATTTTCTTGTTTTGATACAGTACTAGAAAACTAGTGGCACTAAATGCATTTAACAAAAGCTTTAAGGCTTAAAAATACAGAGTTACAAGTTACATATCTCAGTGCAGCTTGGAGTTTGAGAACAGGATGCATCTTCAATCTAGACAGCATTTTCCTAATACAAGAGACAGCCACACCACTGGGCTTACCTGGGCAGGGCCACTTCAGCTCTTAGCACTGGGCCTACTGCCCAGATCCTAAGACCCAGAGAAAGAGAAGGCAAGATGAAGACTGGAGTAAGGCAGGGCACTCTGCTGCCCAGGAGCCACTGATGTAGGTCACATTTCCCTGTTCCACCCAGAAGTTGCACGAATGGGTGGAAAAAACAGTTTTACAGATCATTTTCTCATTAAGAAAATACAATTATAGAAGCTCCATGCCAGAGGAGCAGTGCCTCACTCCCATGTAAGAGAAGAGACCTGGATTGGCATCCTTTCTACTTGAGAAAGCAGACCCATGCCAGAGGAGTGGTTCCATGCTCCCAGAGGAGCACAGAACAGGGCACCAGAGGCAAAGACTTAACAACCAACCTGATCCTGGATGAAGACAATAGCTGGGGAGAGATGGGAGCAACCAGAGCCCACGAATGTTGCAAGACAGGAGCAACCAAAGCCCATGCATGTTGCAATTAAGTCCTAAGGCCCACTTGAAACCCTGCCTTGCAGCCTACATCCAGTAGAGAACAAAAGGCTTCCCATCTACCAAATGGAGGCAAGGACATACCTTGGCCTGAACAGTAACTGCAGCCCATAGGGAATGAACACAGGGGCCTCTAGTGCTGGGAGAGCATCTCAAAGACTTATAGACCTCTAAATCGAGGCATAAAAAACCCATTTGCCTCAATTCCAAGCCTACAGATCATGGAAAGGAACACTCATTTGATAACAGGAATTTTCTCTTTGATCTTTTTTTGATTTACCTATTTTATATAATTTTCATCTATCATCAGGTTTTTTATAGGGGGAATTATGGATTTTTCTCCTACTTTTTATTTCTCCTGTTTTAGTTTCTTTATTTTTGTGTTTTATCTTCATCCCTTCCAAGTGTATTTTCTCTTCTTTCTTCCTTTATCTCCTGGTTTTCTGTTTATATTTTTTCTTCTTTTCCTTATTTCTTTTTTTCCTAGAGATTGTTTTGTATCAATGTTAATTTCCTTTTACTTCTTAAAAGGACCTTGTCTTAGTTATTTTTACTCATTGCTGAGACAGACTACCTGACGCCCAAAATTAGGGAAGGAAAGGTTTATTTCTTACAGTTCTCAGGGTTTTCAGTACATACTCAGTTGGCTCCAGGGTAGCGTGTTGTGGCGGAGCAGACATTCGTGGTGGCTGCTGCAGCAAGGCATGAACCCAGCAAGAGAGAGAGGACATGCCTTCTCCTTGCCCTTACACTGTATGTCGGTTCCACCCCTGGGTGGGTGCAACACTCACATCACCAATCCCAGCTCCAGACAACAAACCAATCACAAATGCCAGACTCAGCCCCGTCCATGATTACATGTGGCTTTGGGGGGGGGGGGACACAGGACCAAAAACTATAGCAGTCTCCTTGTCTTACTTTTATCTCCTTCCCATCATATTCTATTGATTAATTTTTCAAATTTTACTTTTTTCATTCTCCAGTTCCCCATCCCCTCCACCTTCACTAGTATAATTACTATGCTTTATGAATCTCTAGACAGTTTACTTTTTACTATCACTGCTGAATACTGTGCTATAGTAGAGGTAAAGCCATTTCATTTAGTAGATATTTACTGTTGACCCAATAGTAGGTCAATATTTGGTTTGTCTTAGTGTTCATATTACAATTGTAGATCTCTTTACTATGGACAAGGATGGTACATTTTTGGTCCTGAGGGTTTGTCCATATTCAGTTTGTATTTAATGCTATAATTGATGCTGATTTTATTTCTATAGTCAAACTGCTATTAATTGGTGTTCTTGAGATGCCAATATCCAGATTGCTTAGAAGTCATTAGAAATACTGTAGCTCATTCCAGGAGAACTGGGTATTGGACCAAATCTGCTGCAACATCCTATCTCAAGTAAATAGAGCTGGTTGAATCCTGGGACAGAGGCAAAGGTCAGTAGTAAGCCAGGCACAAAGGACACCATTGAAAAGTAGATATTAACTAGAGAGGTCTCCTCCTAGAAACAAACCTTTTCACTACAATAAATACATAAGCCTCAACACACACACACACACACACACACACACACACACACAGAGAGAGAGAGAGAGAGAGAGAGAGAGAGAGAGAGAGAGAAACATGAGAAGACAAGTCAACAAAACACCTCCCCAAACTCACAACTCCCCCAAAGCCAATCCATAGGGCTTTCAATAGGGAGGAAACCAAAAGCCTCACACTGAATTATTTGAAATGGTGTCAGGGGAGATAATAAAATAATTCAACAAGGTAATTGGGAAGCTCATAGAAGACATAAGCAATAAGATATTGGACCAGTTAAAATCATAAGTGAGTATAAAGAAGACACTAACAAAAATAGTCAAGCAAAATGATGTAAAACATACATGACCAGCATAGAAAAGAATGAGAATCCATAAAGGGTTCCAAATAGAAATTCAGGAAATTTTGAATTCAAAGTATGGGCAGAATTGACCAATGCGAGAACAGACTCAGAACTAGAGTGACATTTTAAAAAACAAGAGAATATGAAAAATGGTCCAACAACTCTTAGATGATACAAGGAAGATGAATCTAAGATTAACTGGAATTTGTGAAAAGTCAGAAAATAGCACAAATGGCATAAAAAACCTGTTTACTGAAATAACAGCTGAAAACTTTCCAAATAAAGCAAATGAATTTCACATACAGGTAAGTGAGGCATAACCAGAAAAGAACTTCTCTGTCACATCATAGACAAAATCCCAGAAGTTCAACACAAGGACAGAATCTTAAAAGCTGTTAAAGAAAATTAATGAATAACTTATAAAGGAAAACCCATTAGAAGCTGGGTGTGGTGGTACATACCTGTAATCCTAGCACTTAGGAAGCTGAGACATGTGCATCTCCATGAGCTCAAGGCCAGCCTGGGCTATATAGTGAGTTCAAGGCCAGCCTGAGCTACATAGTGAGGACCTGTCTCAAAAAACCATAACCTGCTGTAAGACGAAAGTGGTAAATCTCTTGAAGTCATAGGCATAGGTAAGAACTTTCTGAACAGAACCATGGCTGCATAGGAAACAGTTCTGAGAATCAACAAATGGAATCATATTAAATTAAAAAGCTTCTCCCCAGTAAAAAAAAATAACAAAACAGAGTGAAAAGACAACTTACAGAATGGGGAATAAATTTTGTCAGTAATTCCTCAGTCAAGGGCTCATATCTTGAATAAATATAAAAAAAACTCAAAAATTAAGACTCCCGCCCAAATAAAAGACCCAATCAAAAATGGGCAAGCAAAATGAATTGACACTTCACAGAAGAAGAAGTAGAAGTGACCAATAAATGAATAAAGAAATTCTCAGTATCGACCAGATCACCAGCAGAGACACCCAGGCAGATCCTGGGCATGAAAGCAAACACACGTCTTTGGCGGATGAAGTAATTAGCAAGACCTGCAATGTGGAAGTGTCTGAAGAAGCAATGAGGAGCCATCAGTGGGCTCTGGAGAACTGCACCAACAGAATTTCAATCCCAGCACCCATATCCAGAGGCCAAGATCAGCTCCATACTGAGCACAATTCCCAAGGCAAACTGTAAGAAACACATTTCTGGAATTGGACTTGGACAAAATCACAGAAATGTAAACACCAGAGGTATTTTACTATTTTAATTTTTCCTTGTTTGTCAAATTGGCTATTTTTTTCCTGTCTGGTTGTATTTTGTCTTATTTTGTTTAGTATTTTGTGTTTTTTTTTTGTCGTGATTTTTTTCTCCTCTTTTTTTGGTCTCGTTTTTCCCCCTTTTTCTTTTCTTTTTCATTCTTCTCTTTCTTCCTTTGTTTTTTCACTGTTTAGGCTTCTTACCTTTCTTTTTTTATTTTCTTCTACTGATTCTCTTTCTCTCTTTCCTCAACTACATCTTGAATTGAAACTTTCAAGTGAGGAAACATTGTCCCTTCCCTTTCTGATTACTCCACATTCTATTTCATTCTATTCCTCCTGTGTCCTATAGTTTCCCAAAACTCAGGTGATTACCCTTTGACCGCCAGCCTCAATTCTACTATATTTGACCTCATCCATCACATTATCCTGTACCCTACCCATCTTACTCCCTTGTCCCCCCTCACAGCAGGGTACAATCACTCCACTAAATGGAAAATCACTGCATACAAGCACATGGTACATGTTTGATTTTGTTTTATAACTTTAGAGTTTGCTCCTGTGGTTGGTGGTAGCGAGTTAATGGTTACCATAGTTTGTCAGTAGTTAAGCTGTACTTGAAACTATTGATATTACTAACTGTGTTACATTAGCCAGGATGTCATACATGTTATAATCAGCTTTTCTGCCCTGTATGATAGCACTGTGATTATATGGGGTCATAATTATCACCACAGTTTAGTACCAAAGGACTGGGTGCTGAGTCAAATAGTAACTTTGCATCCTTTACAAATTGGGAAGGTAGGTTCTTGGGATAGCTATAAAGAACCATGTACATTTAGAGGACATTCCTGAAGAACAGACATATCCCAGGACGCCTTAATACTAGTAATAAAGTTATCTACCATAAGAAATTGGCAAGCATGAACATAGAAAACAAAATAAAATAAAAAAGAGAAAATAAAAAATGACAAGGTGCAGAAGTAAAATGCAACCCCAGATCCCCAGGCCACCCAGGATAAGCCTGGAGCACGAGATGAAACTAGAAGTCAAACATTGGAACTTTAACAAATGATAGCAACAAAAGTGAAAAAAAAAAACAGTGAAAGAAGCTATAGGGAAAATAATATCTCAGGTTAGAAAAAGAAATGATGCTTAAAGTCAAAGCTATTAGAGCAGATACAGATAAAAGAATAGATGAACTTAGAAATGTGATGAAAACAAAAAAATGCCCAACATAGAAAAGAAATGGAATCCATAAAATGAATCCAAACAGAAAGCCAAGAGATTTGGAAAGCACATTCAACAGACTGAATGAAGGAGAGGATAGAATATTAGAGCTTGAAGACAGAATTGCATCTAGAGATCATGAAAAGAAAGATAACTTAATAATAGCAAGAAATCATGAAAAATCAATCCAGTACCTACAAGATGAAGTAAAGAAGAATAACGTAAGTTTGACTGGGATCAAGGAGAAAGCTGGAGACAGTGTAAATGCCATGAAAAAGTCTTCACAGAAATAATGGCAGAAAACTTCCCAAGCATAAATAAAGAATTTGACATACAAATAAATGAAGCACATAGAACCCCAAACAGCCATGACCAAAATAAAACTACATCAAGACATATAATAATCAGGATTCTATAAATTCAGCACAAGAACAGAATAGTAAAAGCTATCAGGGAAAAGAAACAGATCACCTATAAAGAAAAGTCCATTGGAATCATGGCAGACTTCTCAACACAAACCTTTAAGATAAGAGCTTGGAGTGAAGTATTTCAAGTCCTAAAAGAAAATAACTTCCAACCCAGATTAATGTACCATGCAAAACTATCTTTTAAAATTAATGGACAAATAAGATACTTCCATGACAAAGAACAACTGAAGAAATTTATGACCACCAAACCAATCCTATAAAGAGCACTAAAAGATATTCTGAGCAGAGATAAAAATGACCACAATTCCAAGAACAATGTTATGGTTTGTGTTTGGATGGCCCCCTCAAAGCCTCATGCAGTCATGGAGGCAGCTGAATCTACTATTTGTGATTGGTTCATTGTCTAGCACTGGGATTGGTGGTGTGAGTGCAGCACCTGCCCAGGAGTGGGTAGCTGGCATACAATATAAGGTAGGGAAGGAGCCATGCTATCCCATTTTTGCCTCTTTTGCCCCTTTCACTCTTGTCACTTGCAGCTGCCATGAATGACTGCTCCTTAGCCATACCACTCTGCTGTGAAGCCAGCTGAGTATGGGCTGAAACCTCCAAAAACTGTAAGCTAAATAAACCTTTCCTTCCTTCATTTTAGGCACACAATTTTTTGTCTCAGCAATGACAGAAAAGTAAACAAGACAAGTAACAACTGAAAGAAAACTTCACACAGGACAACCAATTAAACAGGGGAGAAGCAGGGAACCAACATTTGGATAATAACATGACAAAGATAAGCCAATACATATCAGTTATAGCCATCAATGTAAATGGCCTCAATTCACCAATCAAAAGAAACAGATTGGCAGAATGAATCAAGAAACAAGATCTAACAATACACTATACACAAGAAACAGACACAACTCAAAAAGAAATTCATATACTGAAAGTCAAAGGATGCACAACAATCTTCCATGCAACAGGAATCCACAAAAAAGCAAAGGTAGCTATTCTGCTTGCAAACACTGTGAACTAAAAACCAAGAGTGATAAAAAGAGATAAAGAAGGTAACTACATACTTATTAGGGGAAAGCTTCAAGAGCAAGAGATAACAATCATAAATATATATGCACCAAATATGGGAGCATCTGACTATGTAAGACAAATATTAATGGAAATGAAAAATAAAATAAGCAACAACACAATTTTAATGCAGAACATTAATACCCCATTGTCACAAAGAGATAGATCAACTAGATCAAAAATCAGCAAAGAAATATCAGAACTGAACCAAACCAGTGTAAAATGGACTTAGTAGTTGTATACAGAGTGTTCCACTAAGCAACATCAGAATACATATTCTTCTCAGCTGCACATGGGATGTTCTCTAAAACAGACCATATACTAGCCCACAGAACATGCTTAAGTAAATGCAAATGAATTGAAATTATCCCATGCAAATTATCTGGCCGTACTGCAATGAAATTAGAAATTAATGGCAAAAGAAACCGTAAAAACTCGATTAACACAAGGAAATTAAATAACACTCTCCTGAACAACCAACGGGTTACAGATGAAATTAAAGAAGATATTAAACAATTATCTTCAATTAAATGAAAATGCAGATATACTATACCAGAACCTGTGGGATGCAATGAAAGAAGTCCTAAGAGGGAAATTTATAGCAGTGAATTCTCACATCAGTAAAACAGAAAGAAGACAAAGAAACAACCTAATGATGTACCTCAAGCTTCTAGAAAAAGAAGAGCAAGACAAACCCAAAACCCATCCAAGGTAGGAAATTATAAATATCAGAGCAGAAATTAACAAAATTATAACTTAGAAAACAATACAAAGAATTAATGAATCCAAGAGTAAGCTCTTCAAAAGAATAAATAAAATTGATAAACCCTTAGCCAACCTTATCAAAAAAGGAAAGAAAAGGCTCAAATTCATGCACTGAGGAATGAAAAGGGTGAAATCACTACAGATTCTGTGGAATTCAGAATATCATTAATACCTACTTTGAAAATCTTTCCTCGTGTAGAATGGAAAACACAGAAGAAATGGACAGATTCCTAGATACTCATGAATTACCAAAGCTGAATCAAGAAGATAAAAAATATTCTGAATAAACCAATATTAGTTAAAGAGATTGAAAATGTATTTAGAAACTTACCAACAAAGAAAAGCTCAGGCCCTGATGGATTCGCAGCTGAATTCTACAAGAAATTTAGAAAAGATTTAATGCCAATGCTCTTCAAATTCATCCATGAAATTGAAAGGGAAGCAAAACCCTCTAAGTCATTCCTGGAGGCAAGTATTACCCTGACACCAAAACCAAAGAATGACCCAACTAAAAAAGAGAACTACAGGCTAATCTCTCTAATGAACATAGATACAAATATCCTCAATATGATATTAGCAAACAAAATGCAGCATATCATCAAGAAGATTACACACCATGACCAAGTGGGATTTATCCCAGGAACACAGGGATGGTTCAACATATGCAAATCAATAAATGTAATACACCATATCAACAGAACCAAAGGCACAGATCACATGATCATCTCAATAGATGTAGAAAAAGCTTTTGACAGAGTCCAATACTCATTCATGATAAAAAAAACCCTATGGAAAATCAGAATAGATGGTCTTTACCTCAATCTGATAAAAGCTATATATGATAAACCAACAGTCAGCATCATATTAAATGGAAAAATATTGGAAAATGTCATTCTAGAGTAAGGCGGACGTCCGAGCAGCACACTCCAGGAGTGCGCCCTCACTAACTGTACAGAGGATCCATCTCTACCTGGTCCCACGACTCAGCACAACCCACCAGAGGAATGCCTGGCCAGCCTCACAGGACACAGAGGTACTGAGCCCAGCCCAGCCCAGGACCCCAGAGCTGCTCATCAGGGACTGGCCAGTGTAGCTGCAGGGCCTTGGAGAGCTTGGGCTCTGCCCATCTGAGTGAAGGGCATGAGCTCCATTGTTCAGGGGTGTAGCCGGCGCAGTGGGTCCTAGAGCTTGTGGGCCTGCCAGGCCAGGAGCAAGGCCCCGGCACTGTAGGCCTGGGACTCACCCAGTCTTGCCAGGCACTCCAGAGGCTCTGAACTCCTTACAGCCAGACTCAGGGTCTGGGTGGTGCCACACTCCGGGGTACACTCCACCTAGCTGCCTGGGTCCAGGAGGTCTCGGCCACCACCCAGTAAGGCAGAGGTGCCAGCAGCACACTCCGGGAGTGCGCCCTCACTTGCTGCACAGAGGATCCATCTCTACCTGGTCCCTCGACTCAGGGCAACCCACCAGGGGAACGCCCGGTCAGCCTCACAAAACACAGAGCCACACAGGTCCCAGAAGAAAATGACAAAACAAAAGACCAAGAGGCAGTCTCAATCCCCCAGCCTACTGAGAACAAACCCAACAGATACTGAAATGGAAGACAATGGGAGTCACAAAACTGAACTTTCTGAAATGATAGCAAATGCAGTAACGAAACAGCTCCATGAAACTATAGAGAAATTCAAATCAGAAATAATCTCTCAGCGAAAAAATGAAATGACAATCATTATGAAAGAAATGTTGTGTGTATCTAAAGAAAAGCAAGACAAAATAATAGAATATAAGCAAATGATGGAAACTTTGAATGAACAATAAAGACAAACAGAATGCATGAAACAGATTCAAAGGGAAATTCAGGAAATGAAAAATTCCATGGAAAGTTTGAAAAACCGCTTGAATGAAGCTGAAGATAGAATCTCAGACCTTGAAGACAGCATGGGAGCTTATGGCCATGAAAGAAAAGATCTCTTAAAAATAGTAAGAAACCAAGAAACAACAATTCAACAGCTGCAAGAGGATGCCAAGAGAAATAACGTAAGATTAATAGGCATCAATGAAAAAGCAGGGGTCAATACTAATGACCTGTGAAGACTATTCACAGAAATAATAGCAGAAAACTTTCCAAACATGGGAAGAGAATCTGATATACAGGTAACTGAGGCATACAGAACCCCAGTTAACCATAACCAAAAATATCTTCACCCAGACATAAAATAATAAGGGTATCAGAAATACAGCACAAGAACAAAATACTAAAAGCTGTCAGAGAAAAGAAACAGATCACTTATAAAGGAAAGCCTATCAGAATCACGGCAGACTTCTCAACACAAACCTTTCAGTCAAGAAGAGTTTGGAGTGAAGAATTTCAAATCCTGAAAGAAAATAACTTTCAACCCAGATTGATGTACCCTGCAAAACTATCCTTAAAAATTGATGGAGAAATAAGATGCCCCAGTGCCATGCCACCCTGCCTTGGAGCCAGCTGATTGTGGACTAAAACCTCCAAAAACTGTAAGCTAAATAACCCTTTACTTCCCTAATTTTGGGTGTCAGGTTTTTTGTCTCAGCAACGAGTAAAAAGTAACCAAGACAGAGTTCATGAACCAAAACCAAATAGCATGCAAAACAATTCCCAGAATCAACAACTGGGATCTCATCTTACTAAAAAGTTTTTGCATGTCAAAGGAAATCTCCAACAGAATGAAAAGAAAACCCATGAACTGGGAAAATATTTTAGCCAATTATCCATCAGACAAAGGAGTTCTATATAAAACATATAAAGAATTAAAAGAAATCAGGCCCATAAAATTCAAGGACTCAATCCAAAAATGGGCATCTGAGATGAACACACACTTCTCAGAGAAAGAAATACAAATGGCGAATAAAACTATGAAAAAATGTTCAACATCAATGGTCATTTGGGAAATGCAAATTAAAACAACACTGAGATTCCATCTCACTCCAGAAAGAATGGCCAAGATTAAAAAAAAATCAACCAACAACAAATGCTGGAGGAGCTGTAGGGAAAAAGGAACTCTTCTCCACTGTTGGTGGGAGTGTAGACTGGTGCAACCACTGTGGAAGTCAGTGTGGAGATTCCTCAAGAAGCTAGGATTAGAGATCCCATTTAACCCAGCTATCCCACTTCTGGGCATTTTCCCAGAAGAATTGAAAACATCATACCACAGTGATATCTGTGCACCCATGTTTATAGCAACCCAATTTGTAATAGCCAGATCTTAGAAACAACCCAAGTGCTCATCAATCAAAGAATGGATAAAAAAGATGTGGTATTTTTATACAATGGAGTACTACTCAGCTATTAAGAAAGATTGCATTGAGACTTTTATAAGTGAATGGACACGACTTGAGATCATACTCATAAGTGAGATAAATCAAACCCACATGTGTAAATACTGTATTGTCTCCCTAGTGTAAGAAACTGAAAAATTATATATGATCCAAAATCTACAATAAATACTATGTAAGGGTAAAAAACTGCTCAAAGAGCAAAAGTAATTGGCAAAAGAAAAGGGGGAAAGAGGGACGGGAAAAGGAAAAGATATAAATCTGTATATATGTATATGTAAGATAACTAAAACGAACATACTGCTGAATGTATCAACTATTGAGAAAGATCGGTTAATACTCATATGATTAGATCAATTTTACATGTCTATATCTGTTAATGTAAACAACCATTTTGAAGGTAACGATACACAATATTGCAACCATTGTCAAGTTTCTATCAATCTGTTTTGTAAACCTATAATGTTACTGTTGTGCATTTACTCTAGTCATTTGTTTGTCTCTCTTGCTTTTTGTCTTTCTTTTTTATTGGCGGGGGGGGGGCACTGGGGATCAAACTCACAGCCTCACACCTGCCAGACAGGCGCTTAAGACTCTGAGCCAAACTCCAGCTCTTGTCTTTCTTATATGTGTCTCTTTTTTCTCTTAAATAAAAAAAAACTGTCATTCTAAAATCAGGAACAAGACAAGGATGTCCACTATCTCTGCTTCTATTCAATACAGTTCTGGAAACATTAGCCAGAACAATTAGACAAGAGAGAGAAATAAAAGGAATAAGGATAGGAAAAGAAGCAGCTAAATTATCATTATTTGCACATGACATGATACTCTACATATAAGACCCTCAAAAACTCCACCAAAAGACTTCTAGATTTAATAGCCAAATTCATTAGTGTAGCTGGATGCGAAGTCAACACTCAAAAATCAATAGCATTCTTGTATACAAAAATCAAACTCACTGAGAGAGAAATAAGACAAATCACACCTTTCACAATAGTATCCAAAACAAAATGAAATAGTTCGGAAGCATTCTAATAAAGGAAGTAAAATATCTATACATTGAAAATTACAGTACTCTGAAAAAGGAGATTGTGGAGGATATCAGAAAATGAAAAGATATCCCTTGCTCATGGATAGGAAAAACCAATATAGTGAAAATGGCCATACGTCCAAATTTGTTATACAAATTTTGTGCCATCCTAATCAAAATATCACTAATATAATTTCCAGAACTAGAGAAAACATTCCTGAAATTCATTTGGAACCAGAAGAGACCAAGAATAGCAAATGCAATTCTGGACAACAAAGGCAAGGCAGGAGGCATCACAACCCCTGACTTGAAATTATACTGCAAAGCTACTCTGATAAAATAAGCATGGTACCGGCAAAAGAAATGCTCAATTTTGCTGACCTTTAGAGAAATTCAAATTGAAATAACAGTGAGATTCCATATTATCCCAGAAAGAACAGCCATCCATCATCAAGAAAGCAAATAATCACAAATGCTGGAGAGGCTGTAGGAAAAAACCTATGTGTTTTCCAAGAGATTAAAGGATAAAGACAACGTGGTTATCACACAAAATGGAGTATACTGTGCCATAAGGAAAGATAAACTTAAATCATTTGTAGGAAAATGGATGCACCCTCAGACCATAATATTAAATGAAATAAATCAGATACACAAACTTAAATATCGCATGGTTTATCTTATATGAGAAACTCAAAATAAAAAGAGCAAAAGAAAAGATAATAGGAAATAAGGAGCTGGATATTTCTCAAATGGAAAAAGGATCAAGAGATGGAGGAAGAAGTGGAAAAAGGAATTAAAAAGGGAATTGAGATGTGTTATATACATGTACCAACTCCACAGAAGGAATGCAAACATTATATGTTGCAAATACAATAGGGATAAAATGAAAAAGGCTTTGGGGTTCTGTGGTAATCTCAGAAGTGGCCTAGTTGCATTTTGGCTAGTTATATTGGGTAACAAGCATTAGTATCAAAAGAGATTCCCATCATCTTAATGTTTCTGCTTATGGTTCGCTCCTCTTTCCTACAGGAACTATCATGTTGCTCAGTTGTTCTATTCAAACAAATGTTCCTAGATACCAAGTCAGCTCTCAGACCAATGATACAAGGACAGAGATCTGCCAAGCCTCCCACTGCCCCACACTGTCTCCCTGCCCTCACCTGTCTATGAATTCTGCTCCATCAGCAAGGACAAACAGATAGAACTGAAGGGGATCTCAGTGTATGCCTGCAGACAAGTCCATTGGCAGTAAGCAAGGCATGGTCCTCAGTGCAGCTGTTGAAATGGCAGTAGGGCCACTGAGAAGCTAGATACACATACACACACACACACACACACACACACACACACACCCTCCCAACCTCTCCTCATTGGGATAAAAGACAATAACCTATCTCTTGAGTTTCTGGTATGGCTACAGGTGAAGGAGCAGCTTCTCTAGTCTCTCTTAGTCAAACATGCTAGAATTGATTTCCAGTGGGTTTAGGACCTTGTTGTGAGAGTAAGGCCATGACTTCAGCTTGGGCTCATGGCTGTTGACCATGGGCATGGGCTATGGCTCCTTGGTGGGATCCATTTCTCTTGAGCTGCCCTGTGTGACCATCTCTTCTTGTGGTGAGGTACTTGTTGAAGCTTTAATGTCCAATTCTGGGTGTTTTTCTTCACACAAGAATGTGCAGGCCTTGGGTTTGTTTGGGTGTACTAAGGCTTAAGTGGCAGTAACTGAGGAATCAAAAATGTCACTGTTCTTTCCACCAGCTGGGTTCAGATGCTGGGTCTTCTGAGGAGCCAGTTCATTAAAGATATCACTTCCTTTTCCGCCTAGGGACTTGTCCTCTTGGGTATGATCTGAGGTTCTTCAGCTGATCTTGAAAATATTAGAGGTCAATATTTTAGGCCTGCTTGAAAGAACAGCTTTTTCTGTACTTTAGAAAAATTGCTTGAGCTCTCTGCTTCCTGTCTGCTATTCCATAGCCACACTCCTCTGCTATGGCCCTGTGCTCTGCCATTCTTTCTGGAAGTCAACTGACTATAGACTGAAACCTCTACAAACTTGTCTACATATTTTATAGGGCACAACTTCTTGGGGTTGTTTTCAATATGGGAAGCCAAGTACCTACCTGGATAGTGACTTGGCACTGGGTGGGTTTCCCCACTCTTTCCTCCTTGGAACAGGAACCAGAAGCTATCTGGCTATCTTTTCTACTCAAATAAAATTGACAACTGACACTTGATTTGTGGTTTTGGAAGAACTACCATTCTATACTGCCTTTCACTTTGCCATCAAAGAGTCCAGTAAGAACTCTCACCTGATTCCCAACCTGTCTTTGGGCTTCCATTTCTACCATGCAATCAACAGTAATCAACGAGCTTTGGAAAATGCTCTAATGTGACTGTTTGGAGAGTTTCCCTAACTACAACTGCAACAGGTTTTTTAACCTTAAAAGCCAAAATTATGGTGGTAATTTTGGCCAAGACTGTGGAAACAGCCACATTGAACACAAGCCAAAATGTTATTTCCTGAAGGAGGCAGGTGGCTGTGCTGGGAAGGTCAATGAAGAATAAGGAGCAGAGGAAGCAAAGGAGGAGAGAAATAAGTAAGATGTAGCTGACAGCTGATAAGCTCTGTGTTTCTAGAGCATATAACATTTGACTAAGGCATTCAAGATTAAAGCTTTCTCTATTCATCTTCAGATTGAAAAATATTTTCTACTAACTATAATATAATTTAACCTTATTGACTTCATACTGAATACTTTTTTGTATATAATTGGCATATTGAAGAATATATATTTCTTTATTCCACATTTTCATTAGACTGTGACCATTCTTGTCAATATTTCTATATAACTATCAAAGGCAGCTTGATTACATTGAAAACAGTTGAATTGTATTGCCTATATAACTATTGTTGTGGAAAGGAATATTTTATTCATATCACTAATGGGTAGGATTTGTTTTTTAAAATATCCTTTTATCTTTTACTGAAAACACTGTTTGTTGACCCTCTACTGTAAAGTGGCAGATGATAAATACCATGAGCTTTTCATACCACACAGTCTCTTTTGCAACAGTTCATCTCTGCTGTCAACGCATAAATGTGGGCATAGGACATGTATAGCAGAGAGGGTGTATTTGTGTTTCAATTATATTTTCTTGATAAAAATAGGCATTAGATTACCTAACCCTGCCTTCAAGATCTTATTTACTTTTTACAGGTAATAATCACTCATTAGTACAAGGCTCTAAAATAATTTAAGATTAGTTTTGCCTCATGGGTGTATTATCGAAATATACCTTCCTCCTCATTGAGTCAACAGGTGCCCCAGCTTCTATTTAGAGATGTGGCTGGCACCTGCAATATGTTATATTTTGGGTTGCAGGTCCTGAGTTCCTCTATTTGTCTCTCTTGTATTATATTTACTTATTGCAAAATCTACAGGAAAAGGGAAGTCATTTTTGTATGTTCATATCTACTTTCTGTGCCAAATGATTAGATTCAAAGGAATCCTATTGATTAACATTATTGCAATTGTGTAGCATTTATGGAAAAGTTTAGGTCATGACACCATTCATTCTTTATATAATGGAATTTGAAAATATATTAGTCTTTCTACATTTTACAGCATGCACTCATACATTTTATGTCAAATAAATACTGAAACTCATGTAATATGTATTTTTTATATATTTTATGTCAAATAAATACATGAAATACCTCATGTAGCAGTATTT
Source organism: Dasyprocta punctata (assembly GCA_004363535.1). Taxonomy (NCBI): domain Eukaryota; kingdom Metazoa; phylum Chordata; class Mammalia; order Rodentia; family Dasyproctidae; genus Dasyprocta; species Dasyprocta punctata. Next base: position 35,744 of record RJWM01009228.1, read on the forward strand.
TGAAACACCAGAATGTGGCTTTTTTAGAATGCTGTGACCTGTTTTGTTTTCATTTATATGTTTATATAGTATATGTTATAATATTCCAAAGATCATTGTATTCTATCAACTATGTATACTTAATAACTTGTACACTATTTACATTGTCCAAATGTAAAAAAATATATTCACAAAAATTTAAAAAAGAGGAAAGATTGTTTGATTCTCCTCCTGGTTGTTTCATGGCCAGCTTCTCACAAGTCTTAGGCAGGAGCACCCAGTAATACTCTATCATCTGGTGAAGAAGGCTGCTTTCCTCTCTCCAACATGAAAGTCTAATTTTTTTCCTTTTTGCAATACCCTGTCTAAAGGATACCCACTCTACAACTAACTTCTGTAAGTCAGAGAGTCAGTCTAACACCAAGGTCCGTCACATGTGTATCAACTCCAGCACTATTTTCTTGGCAGTAGGTTGGGCAGCTCAGACAAAGGACATGATGAATGGATGCCAGTCATATAGTCCTGGGGCCAGGGACTCTGCCCAGCAGGTGGTTGGCAGGTGTCTTAGTTACTTTTTAGTCATTGCTGAGACAGAATACCTGACACCCAAAATTAGGGAAGGAAAGGTTTATTTCTAAAAGTTCTCAGGGGTTTCAGTCCATACTTAGTTGGCTCCAAGGCAGCATGGAATAGCAGGGCAACCATTCATAGTGGCTGCCAAACAGCAAGGCGAACCAGCGAGAGAGAGCAAGAGAGAGACATACCTTTCCTCTCACCCTTACGCTATATGTTGGCTCCACCCCTGGGTGGGTGCAACACTCACACCACCAATCCCAGTGCTAGACAACAAACCAATCACGAACACCAGACCTAGCCCTGTCCAGATTACAAGAGGTCTTGGTGGGCAACACAGGATCAAACCGATACAGCAGGCTTCTACTATCAGACATCCAAAACTTGATCCATTCTATTCCAAACCCATCAATGCAGATCAGGATGGGAGATTTGGCAGTTGGTGCTCCTTGGACTGATGGCAAGAGCTTTGGCAGGAGCTGTCCTAACTCAGTCATACTCAAGGGTCATCCTGGTAGAGATCACAGAGGAACCTCAAACATAGGAAGGTTAAATCTCAACCATTACACTCTGCCCACCTTGCAGACTTCTCATAGCTCAGTCTTTAACAATACTGGAGGCATGGTCAAACTCCAAGGGGAACTTGCCCCCACCTGAGTTCATCTGTAAAGTCTCCTGGCCCCTGCCCACCATGTGGACACTGCTCCATGCCTGAGCAGCTGGAGCCTCCTGGTCTGTGCCCTGAAATACATTGGGAGTATCATTTCTCATCAGTTTGTTCAGTATGCGTGTGTCTTCATGGATGAGTTATGTCTTTTTTAGGCAGCACATAACTGGGTCTTATTTTCTGACCCAGTCTGCCAGTGTGTGTCTTTTGGTTGGAGAGTTAAGCCTATTTACACTGTGTTATTATTGAAAGATACATACTGATTCCCATCGTGTGCTTGATTCCTTTTTGTTTTCCTTTTACTTAACTACTTTTCCAGTGAGATTCTTTCCCTTGGGCTCTTAGGTTGTTTTTCTCCTTGTCTCTAGGATTATCTTAAGTATTTTCTGCAGTGCTGGTTTGGTGGTCATGAGTTTCTTCAGTTTATCTTTATCATGGGGGTTCTTTATTTGTCAGTCAATTTTGAAGGATAATTTTGCATGATATAGTAATCTGGGTTGGCAATTATTTTGTTCCAGGGCTTGAAAATCTTCACTCCAAGCTCTCCTGACCTTTAAGGTTTGTGTTGAGATATCTATTATTCTGATAAGTTTGCCCTTATAGGAGATTTGGTACTTTTCTCTAACAACTTTTAGTATTCCTTCTTTGTTCTAAGTTTCTGGGATTTTGACTATGATATGTTGTGGAGCAGTTCTTTTATTTGGTCAACACATCTATTCTTTGAGAAAAAACAGGAATAAATTTATCAACGGGAGCAAAAGGTGGCAAATTCTTTCTTTCTTTCTTTTCTTTTCTTTTTCTTTCTTTTTTTTTTTTGTACCGGGAATCAAATTCAGGGCCTCATGCTTGCCAGGCAGGTGCTGTGCCAGCCAAATTCTTTCCTAAAGGGCCACATAGTAAATATTTTAGGTTTTTCAGGCCATATTGTCTCTATTGCAACTACTCAGCTCAGTTACTGTACCTTGAAAGCAGAAGTACATAGTATATAAACATAGCTGGACTGCATTCCAATAAAACCTTACAAGGACAGTTGGGCAGTTCCCAGGCTATAGTTTGTTGATCCCTGAAGTATAGTGTGAATGCTTATTTTTGTGTTCAGGTTTATAATATCCAGTTTTTTGAGTCAACTCCTATCTTCATCCCTTTTAATATGGTTATATGATTCATTTGCAGTACAATTGGACTCATTTTTCAGTCTGTAATTCATTTTTCTTTTATACTTTGGTTGATTTTTTACTACTTTTTGGGAGGGTACCAGGAGTCATACTCACGACCTTGTGCTTGCCAGGCAGGTGCTTGATTTTTTAAATTTACTTTTTGTAGTATACACTTTCATGGGTACTGACAAACTATATAGAATCATGAATCTACAAGCACAGTTCTATAGAGAGCTACTCCATTACCCTCAAAATTCTCCAGTGTTGCATATTTATAGACAATCTCTCCTCTCAACTTCTAAAAACCATTAATCTCTTTTAACCCCTTCAGTCTTGCTTTTTCCAGAGTGTCATATAAGTAGAATCATATAATGCGTAGTCATTTGATTCTTCTTTTTCTCTTAGAAAAACATATATAAGAGTCACCCATATTATTACATAAATCAGTAGTTTGTTTTAATTGTTGAGTACTATTTCACTGGAATGCAGTGTAATTTGTCTACCTACTTCTTTATTGAAGATTGTTTCCAAGTTTTTTTTTTTTTTGCAATTATGACTAAAACTTCTATAAATATTTGTGTACGTATTTCTATGCAAGACTAAGTTTTCATTTCTGTAGAGTGGGTATCTATAGGCAAGGTTGTTAGGTCACATACATGTATAAATTTGTAAGAAACTGTCAAACCACTTTGCCAAGTGGATATTCTATTTTGCATTCCCACCAGCACTAACTGTAGAAAGTAGCAGCCTTTAAAACAGTATTTGACTGGTTTCCGCTCATATGAAATTTGCCAAGTCATCACGGCAGTAGTCCAGCATGGCGACGGAGCCCAAAATGACAGCTTATCAGATTTTCTCTTTTTTCTCCCCTCAACCCTAGATAGACTTCCTGCTTTCTCTTTGGCATGCGCCAAAGCTCCTCCAATCCACTGCTGAAATGACATCTTTATCCGCCCTCCAAACTCCTCCCCAATCAGACCTAAAAAGCTTGCTCGCCCCTTTGTTCTCTCAGAGGGTACTTGTATTTTTCCTTCAGCCCTCCCCTTCCCACAGTAAAGGCCTCCTTCTCTCTCTTTGTCTCTCAATTGCACCAAAAAACCTAACAGTATTTAGAAGAGGGCAATTTAAAAAATGAAAGATTTCTTCAAATCACTGATGCAGGTCATACGTAAGGGCCCCAAAATGCACTGAATTTCTTCTTAAAATCACAGCCTTAAAGAGAGCACACAGAGATCCACCTGAAGCTTGGTGATGATTTCCTGTTTTGTCAGCTCCACCAACTGGCTGTCCTCAACAGCAAAGGCCGGGTAGGAAATCACTGAGAGCAGACTAGCATCAACCTCTTTGGATGTTGAAGCCCGGGGCAGTAGTGAATTAAGGATAGACTAGAGAAAGGAAGACAAACGTGATACATTACCAAATACTTCAACATTGTAAAACTAACAGCTTTAATTTCAAAAGATTTATGAGGAAGATCTTTCAGAAGAAAATTTAAACATTCAATAGCAAGAGCTTAAAAAACTTGCTAGTTTTGTAGATTATCCCTTGTCTTAATATTTTTCTCAGTGTTCCCCATCCTGATTCTTAAGGATGGATAAAATCTATTCATGCATAAAATGTACTCTCACATCATTCTCACCCACAGTCCTGTTGTTCCATTAGCAGCTATTTAAGGATAGAATTAAGACAAAACATAGCTGCTGATAAGCAGGATGGGGAGGGCTCAGCTCTTGTGCTGCTGACATACACTTTTTTTTTTTTTTTTTTTTTTTTTGCACCGGGGATTGAACTCACAACCTCGCGCCTGCCAGGGAAGGCGCTTAAGGCACTGAGCCAACCTCCTGGCCCTAACATACACTTTTTCCATGGAAAATTTTCAAGTTAGAAGGAGGGTTGATATTCATTAGCATACCAATGGTCTCTAATCAGGGTTTGAAGAAAAAGAGAAGATGAATTGTGCCAGTGAGAGAAACTTTAATCACTCAATAACAAGAATATTCCTAAACAAAACTTAAGATACATATTTACCCCACGAACAGTCTGAACAGTCTATCTAATCTCCAAATATGTGACCCAGAGGCAACCAGGGATATGAAAATGTTTCAGAGCCACTATCAATACTCAAAATCTGTTATGTCTTATTCTGTCTGTGTATTTAGAAAAGGATATTCTTGTTTGATTGTTTTTTCTTGGTACAGGCAAGCCCTTGAGCCACTAAGCTAAATCCTTGTACCAATAAAGGATATTCTTAGGAAGAGACTATAGTCCCTTGACATGATAGCAGTGGAGAATTTCATTTACTATGGTGGAATTCTTTTAAAACCTTAGGTGAAAGAACAGGACTATGATCAATTTTATAGTTGCTGTTCTCAGGCTTATCTCAGTATTGGATGCTTAATAAAGATATTTGCTGGCATGTGACAATGACACATGACAATAAATGCTGGCACATGACAGTAAGTAAGCTGTCCTTCAGCTCTCTTTATTCTAATGCTCCTGCTAAGTTTGAATCTGAGTAAGAATAAAATTTGCTATAATGTAGTCTATTATTTCCTTACCTGACAGTGTTGTACTTCATCAGGCAGGACATGGATAACTGACTGGGGCCCACCTTTCACACCAAATAGGTCCAGTTCATCTAGTGCTTCCAGAGCTGCCTATGAGAAGAAATGGAAGAAAGGACAACTTCAACATCAGAAAACTATACAACTCTGAGTTAAGGGACCTGACTCAGCGGTAAAACACTTACTTAGCATGAGCGAGACACTGATTTAAGCATCAGCACTGCCAAAAAAAGATAATTGTTTCTTTTTCCTGTACCCTAGGATTTTATTAATGCATATGATATCACTTTTGAATATGCTCAACAGAGCATAAAATATGGTATAATGCATTATTAGTTTCCAGGAGCTTCTGAGTTTTTCTTTGCCTCCCACATTGTCTCAGAGAAAGTTAAGATGGATTCTGTAGCACTCAAGTCAAGTGGCACAATTTAAAAATAATTCGAACATGGCATATGAATTTAAATGAAATTGTTCTTTTGGCCAAGAACCTACACATAATATAACAACACATAAAAAATACTAGAAGTCATGTGACTATAAAGATAATGCAACAACTAGTAGGTATTGCTACCTACCTGAGTTTCCAAATCGATGTGAATATCCTAGAATGATACTATATTTGATTTAAAAATATTGTGAGCCATCAAGGAAAAGGTAGAGTTTCTATGCTTTTAAAAAATATACACTTTTATTGAGTATAGTCTCCTTGCTGGGCAACAGATCTTAAAACTTCTTACTCCTATCTATCTGAATCTTTGTACTCGATCAACAACTCCTCCCCCTCATATTGTAACATCTGGTAACCATCATTCTACTCTCTACTTCTGAGTCTGACTTTGTAAGATTGCACATAAAAGTGAGATTGATATTTTCAATAGAATTTATTAATTTCTTGCTTTTCTAAATATCTTTTCTGATCATAAAACAAAATATACTGCTTATAGAATATTTTGAAACCATAGTAAAGTATTAAGAACAGGGAAAATCACCTAAAACAACCACTCTAAATACTTTGACATGCTTCTTTTTAGTTTTTTCTATGCATATTTGTATATGATTGAACCACATCTGGTATCTTACTTCTTACAATTAATAATATAGCCTGAGTATTTTTCCATATCATGAAAATTATTTTGTCATAATATTTTCTTATATGGTTGTAATAAGCTGTATTTAGCCATTTATATATTATTAGAAATTTAAATTGTCTATAATTTGGTGCTATTAGAAACAGCACTTTTGAGAAACATCTCTTGCTAAATTATAAATTATTTGAGGTCAGAGATTGTGTTTTCACCAGTACCTAGCACATAGCATGGTGTCCAGTAGGTTTGCTGTCAAACTAACAAATGATTCTTTTTCATTATGAGTTCTTTCATAAACATTAGTTGTCTGAAGTAGGTCATTGGGTCAAAGGGTATGAATGATTTTTGAGACACAATGCTCAATCACTTTTCATGTATGTTACAGCAATATAATGATCACTAGTACAATATATGATAATACCTTCCTTAATGCAAACAAAATATTTAATTTTTGAAGGTTGGACATTACTTCAAGTATTTATTAGTTATCTGTAGTTCCTCAGTTATGAAACAGACCTGACCTAGTCTTGGGAATAGGCAATAGTTCTGGAATGGTTCTCTAAATAAATGATACCTAAGTGAGATCTAAAGGATAAGTAGAAATTGATGAGGCACAAAATACTCATTAATAAAGAAGAGAAAACCAAGCAAGTTTATAGCAGAGAAACCTAGGCAAAATCACCTTAATGAAGTGATCAAAGATAACATCAACAGTAATGGAACACATTCACATCACATGCTCCCTGATAATAGATGAAGAATACAGCATCATCTCTGTGGCATTCTGGCAAAAAACACGTAACTTGAATCAAATCATGAGGAAATTCACACAACATCAAATTGAGGGACCTTCTATAAAGTACTTAGCCTGGCTTTGGTTAGTAAAGGGTGAAGAGAGGCTGAGAGTGTAGCTCACTAGATCACATACTTCGCATGTGTGAGGCCCTAGGTTTGATCCCCAGGGCCAAATCAAAGTTTAGCCTGTGTGCTTCAAAAATGCCAAAGTCATGAAAGACAAGAAAAGACTAAAGTATTGCTACTGATTCAGCAAGCCTAAAGAGACATTATAACTAAATGTAACATGTTATCCTAGATTGGATCCTGCATCTCAGGAATTTTTTATTTTTGCCAAAAATGACATTATTGGGACAGTTAGAGAAATGTGAATGGGATCTGTAAGTTAGGTAGTAGTAATGTCAGTGTTCATTTTCTGATTTTGACTATTGTGCCATAGTTATGGAAACGACTTTAAGGCAATTCGTAATGCAGTATTTAAGAACAGTTGGGCATTGAGCCTGCAATGTACTCCAAAGTCATTCAGAAAATGTGTGTGTGAATGCATGAGTATGTGTATGTGTGCATATATGTAAACAGTGAGAGAGAAAGATAAACTAAATGTTAGTAAGTGGAGAACTCAGATAAAGTGTACATGAAAATTTTTTGTGCCATTCTTGCAATTTTTCTCCACTCTGAAATGATTTTAAAATAAAAAAAGTTTCAGTATTTAAAAAATTTTAGGTCAAATATCCAAGAGTATTGATAATATCCAGAGTTAGTAAAGTTTGAGAAAAATGGCATATATGGTGTATAATGGCATGTATCTATCATATATGGTTAGAGGAAATGCAAACAAGTGGGAAGAGTTTGAGAGGGCAATTTTAAAATGTTTATACCTTAACACAGTAGTTTCACTTTTGGAAATCTATTCTACAAGATTGTGCAAGTTACAGGATGTATGTGCAAAGATCCCCATTAAAACCTTATTTGCAATAGTAAAAGAATAGAGAATTCCATCAACACAGCAATTATTAAATACTATACAGCAACTGAAAAGAATGAACTAGATTCATCTGTATAAAAATACATGGGAGAATGTTTTGTTAGGTTGCTCAGTGACATGAGACTTTTTAATTAGTACATGTTTGCCCCTCATGATGATTACATTTATTGTGGGGAGTTTGTACACATACATATATATCTTAATTCTTTTTTTTTTTTTTTGGTCCCCTTTCCCTACCATCTCTCCCTGCTCCCTCCAGTTCTTGTTCCCCTTCTCACTTGCAACAGTTCTTTCATTTTTTAATTGAATTCTATCTTTTCAAAATCTTTTTCTTTCCTTTCCCTTCCACTTCCTCCATCTCGTTTCCCTCCCCATTTGAAAAAGATCTCCCTACTTTCTATACCTTTTATTTTGCTCTTTATTTATATTTTGGGTTCCTCATATAAGAGAAATCAAGTGTGCCTTATTTATTTTACTTATAGTTATGAGATGCATCAATTTTCCTACAAATGTCTCAAATTTATCTTTCCTTATGCAGAGTAGTACTCTACTGCACATATGAATGCTACATTTTCTTTATCTATTTGTCTGTTGATGGGCACATAGGCTTTTTCTAAGAGTTAGCTATCATAAACTGTGCTGTTATAAACGTTAGTATGCATGCATCACTGTAATATGATGCCTTTAACTCTTTTGGGGAGATACCTAGAAGGGGAATAGCTGGGTCAAGTGGAATTTCTAGTTTTAGTTTTTTGAGCAATCTCCATACTGATTTCCAGATTAATTATACTAGTTTATATTCCCACCAACAATTTTCCTTTTTCCTGCAACCTCTCCAACATTTGCTATTACTTGATTCTTAATGATAGCCGTTGTTTCTAGAGTAAAAGGATATCTTAGTGTTGTTTCAATTCCAATTTGCATTTCTCTAATGAATAATGATGCTGAATATTGTTAAATAAAAAGTGATCAGGCTACACAGAAGTCGGTATAGTAGGATCTAATTTTAAAAAACAGTATCTATACCACTTGGGTGATTTAAAAAATGCATTAAAAAGAAAAAGTTTACCCAGGGGATAAATATGTTGCAGGCTCAAAGTTCCATATTTATTTATTAATTCAACTGTATTAATTACATAATGCAAATTATCTATGGTCTTATTTTTGTTTTGCTTTGCATTGTCATAGCCTGACAATGTTTTTTGTTAAATTATTACTTTACAATTGTTTCTGTTTTGCTTTGTATTTCTAACACATTTTGTTCTGTATTAACTGAAACTATATTCCAGACCAGACTTTTTAATTACAGGTGTACCTTTTAAAAGTCTATCGTGATACTCTTTGTCCCTTTACTTCATGTAATACTTTTTGCTTTGAATTCAACTTCATTGGACATTCACATAGTCATCCTCCCTCTTTTTGGTTTGTCAGACTTTATCTATGGTATCCTTCTGGTTTTAGTCTTTCTGAGTCATTTTGTTATATGGGTTAAATATATTGAATTTCCTTTATTCTTTTAAAAATCAGTCTTTGTCTTTTAGCAAAATAGTTAAACTATGCATATTTATCATAATGGGTATGTTTCATCTTATTCCTTGTCTTTTACTTTCTGCACTCTTGCTGTTTCCAGGGAAGGTACAAGCTGGTAGGATGAAAAGACAGGACTAAGCAGAAAGGTGATGATGATGACGATGATGATGACAATGACAGTGATGATATTGGGGACAGAGGAGAGCAAAGGGGATGGAGGACTGAGTGATGGTTCCTTGATATCAAGCTTTTTCAATAGCTCTAAGGAAGCAGAAAGAACTTTGTTTTGTTTTTGCAGTGTTAGAGATAATGATAAAGGAAACTTACCTTTGCCATTCCAACTGAACTGGCATTCAATTCTGATATCCCTTGGTTGGTCTTGTCTCCACGTTCCCATATCCCGAAGTCCTGGGATAAAATAACCAATATAGCATTATGAAGTCACAGCTACCAAACACTAACTAGATGCACAATCCCTGAATAACAAACACTAATATTAACTAATTTGCCAAACCTGTGTATGCACACAATATGTATTAAGGTGCAGCCAATGAGTTTGGTGGCCCCTGCAGTTACTTTCCCAATAGATTTAAATTCTATTAGGGCCTCCAAGAAGTTGGAAGACTCCTTCACATTTATCTAGGAGGGCTAAGAACTATACTCAGTTCATCTAGAGCTATAGTTCTCAAAACTTTTACCATAGGAGATACCTAGGGGATCTAGGAAATGGAAACTTAAATAGCAGCACCGTATTTTAACTTTCATTCTAGTTTTGCTCTCTGTTTGCACTTACAATATATCAAGGACTAACCTATGCATTTTACATATCATCTTCTTTAATTCTCACATTTTATAGATAATGAAATTGAAGTATAAAGAGGGGTTAAGTGACACACACAAAGTCATATAGCTAACAAGTGACAGAACCAGGATTAGAGTCCAAGTAGTTCCACTCCAAAAGCCTACTCTTAGTTACAGCTCTATACAGTTCCCTATACTCTACAGATAGTACTTAAAATTACCTTCAAAACTTTTTTATTTAGAAATAACTTCAGATTTCCAAAGAAGTTGCAAATGATAACACAGTGAGTTCCCATACCTTTCACTCAGCTTTCTCAAACGTTAGCATCTAGCATAACCATAGTACAATTGTCAAAGCCAAGAAATTAGTACTAGTAAAATACTACCAGAGACTTTATTTAGATTTTAGTAGCTTTTTAGTAATAGTTCTTCCAGGATCCATGTCACATTTGTTACGTTTTCTTAGTTTGTTTTAGTCAGTGATGGTTCTTCACATCTTGTCTTTCATAACCTTGATACTTTTTGAATATTAGTAATTATGTATCTTGTAGATTTATAATAACTTGAGTTTACTTTAAACTCATGATAAGTCTGAGGCTATACATTTTGCATAAGACTCCATATTACAGACATATGCTCTGTACCTTTCAGAGCATCGTTTGGGGGCATACAAGATGTTGGTATCTCATTGCCGCTGATGTGAACTTTCTTTAGCACTTTGTTAAGGCACTGTACTGTGTTTCTCCGTTCTGCTGCTACTATTTTTCCATTTGCAATTAATAAATATCTCTAGAAACATACTTTAAGGCTATGCAGATATTTTGTTTCTCCTCAAACATACACCTACTAATTCAGCATCCATTGGTGGATCCTGCCGACAACAATTATTATACTGGTGTTTTAATAGTGATTTTCTAGTTTCTTCATTACTTGTATTGATTATTTTTAATTCTTCTCTAAGGAAGGGCTATTCCCTTGGCCTCATTTAGTTATTCAGTTATTTTTATTGGTATGGGCTTATGGATATTTAGGGAAACATAAATATAAATTGGCTTATAATAAAATACTCTATTAAAATATATTGGCTTATAATAAAATACTCCTACTATTTTCTTGCCAAAATTCTAATTGTTCAGCTTTGGTCACTGAGTCTTTTCAGTTTGGCTCCTGTGCCTTTTTATTTTGCTGAAGAATTTCTGACACACACTATTCTTTTTTGCACACTTCTTCGCTGTTTGGCACTACAAGATGCTTCAATCTCATATTTTTCTTGCCCTAGCCTTACAATCAATCACTTCTAAAGAAGCCTTGGTTTATTTTATTAGAAAATGATAGGATCCATGAATCCATGACCTGAGCATGGGATATGTTTGTTGTCACTGTGGTGTCTTTGCTCCTAACCATTCATTCAACAGAACTTGGAAAGAGACATATGAACACATGTGTATGTATATACACATGCATGCACACACATACCCTTCCCCATATCTACATTTATTTATCTACCTTTAATTTCTTTCATGCCAAATCTCTGAATTAAAGTGAAGTTTCAAGAAGGTAAGCCCTATTTAACCCATGGCTGGCTTCCTCTGCCCCCGTACCCATATCCATCTGTGCAGCAAAGATTAGAGTGTAAGAAGGAATAAATATAATTAATTTTACCACTGAAACCTCTTTGTTGTACCTTGGACCATAGCAGGCCTGTGTATCAGGTGGGAAAGTAATCAGTTAGCAAATAATGATTGCTTCCATCGAAAATATCTCTGTTGACTCGTGCTTCTGGGAAACATGGAGTAATGGCTCTAGATTTATCCTCCCACTGGAAACAAGTAGAAAATACTAGACTATTTATGACACAGCGGTTTTCAATACAAAGAATATCATATAATGAAAGAGTGATCTCTGAAAGGAATAACACAGAGAATGAGTCCTGTATTGCCCCAATTACTGTCTGTAGGATTCTAGAACACAGTATAAGGAGGGGAAACACAAGTGAACTTTGCAGATTTCATAATTTTAAGAACTGGAACTAAAGAGTACAGAGATATACCAAAGTATAATTTTCAGGACATATTAATGACGAAGAGAGAATTACACACACAGATAACCCCAGAATCTGAAGAGTCATTCTCAAGTATTTAGCAGCATAATGGCCAGTGCAACTACTTGAGGCTAAGAAAAGGACCAGCCAAAAGAATTAGAGGGACAAACTGAGCAACTATTTTGAAGATAACAATATGCAATGTAACAACCATTGTTAAATTCCTATCATATTGTTTTGAAATCCTGTATCACTAATTGTCTTATTATTGCTGTCATTTGGCTTTTGTTGTTTGTTTGATTGCTTTTCAGTTTTTCTGTTTTTTCTCTTTAAAACAAAACAAAAAAAGAATTAGAGGGACAAGTACTCGATTCTCACATAAAAGAAATGGTGCCCTTTCCAACTAACCAGATTATGATTCATGGAGGTATTAAGTAGTGGCAAACAATTTGCCTTAGACTAAACATAACCCTTGACCCATAAAACACATGTAAAAGCAACAAAAGATCAGTCCCAGAACAAAATTTCAGAATATTTGTAGGAATACAAAAATATCCAGAATGCAAAAAGGTAAGATTCTGATGAAACTGTTAGAGATGAAAAGTGTACTGGGTGGGGTGAATGACAAGTTAGGCATCGTAAATGAAAAGATTAGGGAAGCTGAAGGTACAGCAATGGAAACTATCCTAAATGAAAAACAGAGAAAAAAGAATTTAAAAATTAAACAGTACATCAGAAGTTGTGGGACAACATCATGCATGTGTAATTGGAGTCCTTGAAGACAACATAAAAATATATGAAGAAATAATTGCTGAAAACTTTTTATGAACACAATATATTCACAGATCCACGGAGCTAAATGATCCCTAAGCACACAAAAAAGAAGAAAACTAAACCAAAGAATATCATAACATAAACGCTTGATACGAATAGAGGAAATTCTTAAAAGTAGCCCAAAGAAAAGGCACATTCCGTAAAGAGGAAGGAAGGTAAGTGTAACAAAAAATTTCTCATCAGCAACAACGCAGGTTGAGCTAGGCATGGTGGTGCACACATGTAATTCCAGCACTTGGAAAGCAGAAGCAGGATTGTAGAGTTTGAGGCCAGCCTGGGCCACACAGTGAGTTCAAGGCCAGCCAAACTATAGACTACTGAGACTGTCAAAAAAAAAAAAAAAAGGAACAATGTAAACAAAAAAGACAACAGTAATATTTTTAAAATACTAAAAGTTAAAAACAGCTGCCAGCAAAATTCTATACCTAGTAAAAATATCATTCAAAAGTGAAGATGAAATAAAGGCATATAAGAGTTGAAATACCTTATCATCAAAGTAAAGGTAATTCTTTAGGAAGAAGGAAATGATTGACAGTTTGAAATATGAATCTATATAAAGGAATGAAGAACAATAGAAATTGTAAATACATTCATTTAAATTAAATATTTTGAAAGAATTAACTAACAAAAATTAAATGTATATTGGCTGGGGGTGTAGCTCAGTGGCAGAATGCTTGCCTAGCATGTGTGAAGCCTTGAATTCCACCTCCAGCACAGGGGAAAAAATACATTGGTCATAAGGGAAGAAGGTGGTTAGCAAAAAATGGGAACATAGCTAAGGGGCAATGTCTCCAGCACTGTCTTTGAGAGAGACAGAGAGAGAGACAGACACAGAGAGAGAGAGAGACAGAGACAGACAGAGACAGAGACAGACAGACAGACAGAGACAGAGAGACAAAGACAGAGAGACTCCAAAAGGAATACTTACAGCAGTTTTATATGCAGCTTCAATGTAAAACACAAGGTTCTGTATGAAATTGACTTCATCTAGGCTGTGAATGATGTGGAGTCCTGAAGGAAAAGTAAAAAATAACTGGTCAATTACAAACTTAATAGGAAGTCATAATGAGGAAATGCTTACTACTTCCTAAGCAATTCAACTCCTGGAAGGTGGTTTGATTTCCATCCATAAAAACAACACCACAAATCAGTCCTAAATCTCTAAGTGAGATGAGCATATTTTAACATGAAAGCATTTAAATTGTAGATTTCACAGAAAGTCTCAGATTCTTGGTATCATAAATAACATATTTATAATGTATCTTAATATATAAACCTGGACAACTGAAAAGACAAAGAATAATATTTCAAAAAAGAAGCCAGATGCAGGTCATGATGCTTTTCATCACGGCCCTTGAAGGCTGAGGTAGAAGAATCGCTGCTTGAGACAAGTCTGGGCTACATGGTGAATGCAAGGCCAGCCTGAACTACATGCAAGACCTTGCCGCAAAACAAAACAAAACAAAACAAAACAAAACGAATCAGAAAGATTCTAAATACTAAGCAAGAAATAAAGTAGATAAAAATTGGTTTCAAGAATTTAAAGCCATATTTTAAATAAAGATGAAGGTATTATAATGTAAGCTATATAAAGACAATTATGGTTTACATATGGAGTGTTTTGCATGAATTATGCATTTAATTTTTACAACAACCCTAAGAGGTTGGTACTTCTATTTTACAACAACCCTAAGAGGTTGGTACTTCTATTTTCTTCATTAGGCTTAGAAAGGTTAAATATTTGCCTAAGGTCATGTAACTAATAGATAGTGGAACTCTAACTGACTGTAGATTTCTGTTTCACTTCAGGACTGATCTCCTAACAATGATGCCTCTTACAATGTATGATAAGATCCATTTTTGTTTAATGTTTTCCCCCTTTCTTTCCCATCCACCACAGAGCTAGAATAATACATACCAGGAAGATGTTAATATATATGAGAAAGAAGTTATCTTTGGTAGTAAGATTCGAAGTAATTTTATTTTCTTCTTGTTTGGACATCTTTGTAATTTTATTGTATTCTACAATAAATAGGCCCCATTTTTACGCTAAAATGTTAAATAATATTAAACAAGGCAGCAAACTGCAGGATATACTTCATAAAATTTTATATAAAATAAGTCCTATGTATAAAATTTAGTAAGCAATTAACTTTTAAAATACCTGTTTTGTGACAATAAACATTACTATGTACGTGTTATCCAAAACCTTTATTTAGACTAGTTGATTGTAAACTAAGAAATCACTGCATAACTGACAAATGGGGAAGCTTCTTTTTCTTTTCTAATCTATAAATAAGCAGGAAGAACTGAAGATCAGTTTAGCTGTAGAGACAAAACTTATAAACTTCTCATATCTTCCTTGTGAAATTTATTCTATTTAAACAAAAACTTATAACTTCATTTTGAACAAAAACAGTTTTGGTTTAATGGAAATGATTATATGCACCAGCTACGTGATTGTGCTACAGTCAGGAAAAGTCCAGAATTTCCAGTTTGCTGAGCAGTGGGCATATGTGCAGTAAGTAGAACTAGGTGTAAAAACTTCGTTAAATGACTTGAGTTTAAGATGTGTTAAATACATGTACCAACTTCCCAAAATAAACCTTATAATCATGTAATATTGACATGCACTAATAAAAATTTTAAAATAAATAAAATGTCTTGGAAATGAAAACAATTCTTTGACATTCTCAGACACATGATGGAAAGTGAATGTTAAATGTTTCTTAATGTCAGCTTTTGAATGAACTCTAGCGTAAATGTCCTGGATTATCACTCATTCCAATACAGATACAATTCTTAGAATAAAGCACATACAGTTTGAAAGATAATGGCTCATTTTATAGGTAAATGATGGTCCATTTTATAAGGGAAAGGCAGTGGCCAGTCTGTTTATTTTTTATTAGATGGGTGATCTAATATATTTTCTTAAAATCATTCTTTGAAACATTTGAATCTGTTCATCTTAAGGTCAGATTTCTGCCCTTTATTTTATCAACTAAGCTAATTTATGGGAAAATAGTATCTTTTTTAAAAAAAGAAATTTATAATTTTTATTGTTTTATATAATATATCTTGATTCTCTTTTATTCTCCTTCCCCTCCCTATCCACCTCCCTCTGTATCTCCTTTTCCTATTTTCATTATTATTACCATCTTTAAATTCATGTTTTTGATATATAATGTTTTTTCTTTTTTATTTTAAAGAGAATAAAAAACCAAAATAAAATAAAACAAATCAGAACAACTCAGATCAGAACAGAACAATGCAAGTAACATAGGACTGCAAAACAAGACAGCAGGAAATCAACAGTGGCCACCACAATGTCTCCTGCTCTCTTCGAAATAGTTGTTCATACCTTTACACACAATACTTTCAAACAAAATGAAATAGTATAAGACCAATCAAAACAAAAGAGTGAAAGCATTATGGGCCTTTGAAACCAGACAATATGAAATCAACAATAGCTACCATAATATCTCTTATTTTCTTCAAAATAGCTGTCCATATCTTCACACATATTGAAATCAAATAATAGAAAACAGATTAAAACTAATCAAAACAGAGAATAAAAGCATTCTTGAACTTCAGAACAAGGTGATAAGAAATCAGCAATGTCTATCATAATGTCTCCTTTTCTTCCAAGCAGCTGTTCATACCATCACACATAATAAAATCAAATCTTGTAAATTCATTAGAAGTGTTAGGCATTCATAAGCCTATACATGTATATCTGTCCTTTCTGTATTAGAGGGAAAAACAAAACAAAACAAAATACAAGAAAAGCAAGAAACAAAAGATAGAAATAAATAACATTAATAATATAGGCTCCCACGACAAGATGGTAGGAACATAATAAAGGTTGTTATTTTGCATAGTTATCTTCAAAACAGTTACTCAGATTACTAGATACAGACTTGCAAAATTGATCTAATCCCATGAATGTTAACTGCTTTGTTCCAAGAACTAATAGATTCAGTAGTACAATCATCCCAGATATCCTAAGTGTATATATACCAATTTATATCTTTTATCTCTTCCCTTTCTTCTTTTCTCCTTTACCCTGTTATTTTTCCCCTTTGAGCAGTTTCTTACACTTTCACAATATTTATTGAAGATTTTGTATCTTGTTTACACTTTTAATTTCTTACACTAGGGAGACAATATGGTATTTACACATGTGAATTTGATTTATTTCACATATGAATATGGACTCAAGTTGCATCCATTTACCTATAAAAGCCTCAATGTGATCCTTCTTATAGCTGAGTAATACTCCATTGTATAAAAAATACCACATCTTTTTTATCCATTCCACAGTTGATGGGCATTTGGATTATTTCCAAGGTTTAGCCTTTACAAATTCTGCTGCTATAAACATGGGTGCACATATATCACTGTGGTACGACATCTTTAATTCTCCTGAGAATATGCCCAGAAGTGGAATAGCTGGGTGAAATGGGACTTCCAATCCTAGCTTTCTGAGGATCCTCCAGACTGATTTCCACAGTGGCTACACCAGGCTGCACTCCCATCAACAGTGCAGAAGAGTTCCTTTTTCCCCAGAGCCTTTCCAGCATTTGTTATTGGTGGTTTTCTTGATCCTGGCCATTCTTTCTGGAGTGAGATGAAATCTCAGTGTTGTTTTAATTTGTATTTCTCTAATGACCAATGATGCTGAGCATTTTTTCATGTATTTATTTGCCATTTGTATTTCTTCATCCGAAAATTGTGCCATTTTTGGATTTGGTCTTTGAATTTCAGGGTACTGATTTTTTAAATTCTTTATATGTTCTAGATAGAAGTCTTTTGTCTGAGGGAACATTGATTTCATTTAATATTATATTTTCCAAGGGTATTCATTTTCCTATAAATGTCTCAAATTTATCCTAAAATGCCAGTTAAAGTAGCACTAAAATTTCACCTTATAGTAGAAAGAATGCAGTCAAGAAATCAAATAATAACAAACGCTGGCAAGGCTGTGGTGAACAGGAATCCTTCTACACTGTTGGTGGGAATGTATATTAGTATAACCATTATGGAAATCAGTATGGAGATTTCTCAAAGAACTAAACATAGAAATTCCATTTGACTCACTTATTCCCTTTCTGAGTATCTTTCCAAAGAGCTAAAGACATCATATTACAGTGATAAATGTATCCCAATGTTTATAGCAGCACGATTCATAGTAATTAAATCCTGGAAGCAACATATATGTCTATCAACAGATAAATGGATAAAGAAATGTGGTGTCTATATATAATGGAATAATACTAGGGTATAAAGATGGGCTAATAGTATCTTGAAGGACTTTGGGTGTGATGGACCTTGAAGACAAGAAAGCATAAACAAATCTAGGGAGTATAGGTATGGATAACCTTTGATAATTGTACTGTGGCCTGAAGTTGCAGTCTTCTTAAAAGTACAAATTTTAAGTTATGTTTTTCCTTTCTCTCTTTATTTCTCATATCCTGTTAAACATAAAGAAAGGAAAGAATTGTACAGAGGACATCTGTATACATACCACCTGGATCCTACTAGTAACACATAACTATACACTTTGTTCATCACATATCTAACCATTTTATTTTTTGATACATTTCAGAGTAAGATGCTTATATTATTACACTTCCCTTAAATACTGCACTATACATACCAAAGATTGATAGTTACTAGGTACTTGGTATTTGAAAATTGCCAGGTATTTGGTAGTTTGATAGCTACTTCTGAGGTATTTTGCAAATAAGTTCAACAGTTTATATACCAACAAACACTGACTGCCTCTTTCTCTGTACTCTTGCCAATACAGGCTGCAATGAAAGTTTTTTTTAATCGTTCCCCTATTCTAATAGATAAGAAGAATTTCCAGTTATTTTATTATAAGTAAGGTTGTGAGTATAGTCATAAAGTTATAAACTATCTGTATCTTTTTCTTATAAAATGTTTGATCATGTACTTTATGGATTTCATATATTGTTTGTGTCTTAGCACACTATTAAACTTTTTTTCTTTTTGTTATTGACATTTTAATGAACATTAAAGGAATTAAATTTTTTTCCCATCATATGTGTTGCAAGTATTTTTCCTTGTTTGCTTCAATTTAGACTTTGTTTACAGGTTAAGTATCTCTTATCTGAAACCACTTGGGACCAGAAGTGTTTCAGGTTACATATTTTGTGACATTTGCATATACATAATGAGATATCTTAGAGATGTGACCCAAGCATAAACACAAAGTTTCATATATACCTTCATATAAACACAAAGCTTCAGAAACACATTTCATATATATCTTATACACATTGCTGAGCCTAATAGTATATAATATCTCTAGTGTATCATTGTTTTGTCTTCAACCTTTCACATGAGGTCAGGTGTAGAATTTTCCACTGTTCTATCATGTTGGCACTCAAAAAGTTTCAGATTTTGGTGAATATTGGATTTTCAAGTTAGAAATATTCACCATATAGTATATTTTTCTCCTTAGAAACTTTTCCTATAAGTGCTTCTAGCACTTTCATGGTTTCAAGTTTTTTGCTTCTAAAACCTTCATCTATTGACAGACATTTAAAATCATTAAACTACATAATTTTAGAAATAAAAACTATTTAACTAGTATCATCAGACTGAAAACTCCTCCTGATTCATAGCTCTGCCAAAATTAAAACCATAACATAAGGCAGCTGCAGCAGCAAATGTCTTTCTTATAGCAATAACCACCTTAACTTACTGGATAGAGCGGGAAGAAGGAAAGAGAGATAGTGGCTTTGAGCATCATCTTCATAGCCTTATTCTTATCATCTTTCTTTGCCAGTATGATTGAGCAGAGACCAGGAAAAGGCAGAAGGCATGTGTCTCAGTTACTTTTCTCTCATTGCTCAGACAAAATACCTGATACCCAAAGTTAGGGGGGAAAGGATTATTTAGTTCACACTTTGTAGAGGTTTCAATCCATAATTGACTGGCTCCAAGGTAGGGTGGCAAATGGCAGACAGGCAACAGTTCATGGTGGTGGAAGATAGCAAAAGCAACAAGGTGGTGGTGGTGCATGAGACTCTTTGTGTCCCTATATTGTACACAGGATACCCACCCTAGGGCGGGTGTAGCACTCACATCCTTAATCCTAGCCAAAACCATGCCATACCAATCAGTGGACTGATTTACTAATTACACACCCTGAATTCCAGCATCACACACTCTAGATTCAGCCACCTCTAAAAAAGCCCTGTGATATTCTGAGGCTTTGGGGGGGTGGGGCATCCAGACACAAACCATAAAAGCGTGAGGCTGGACTTGTCCATCTCTTAGATTTGTATGTATCACACTTAACTGATCACTATACTATATAAGTGTTAACAGTTTTTTACCGTATGTCCCTTTGCTTACAATGTTCTCTGTTCAAATGGCCTTCTCCTCTCCACATCTTGAAATCCTATTATATATTCAAGGCTCAGTTTAAATATTATCTCTTTTGTGATGCCATCATTGAGTTTTCTGTTCTGTACTTAGATAGTGCTACTTTTCTTGCTTTTTATTGCTTATTGTTTCAATTATTTTAATGTTAATTTTTATTATTACATGTTTGTAGTACATAATGATTAAAATAATGAGTTGGTACATGGACACAACACATTTTTTTACTTTGTATTATAAGTATATACCTAAATTTTAAGGTAAGAATCATACCTTATTTGCATATCCTAAATGTATCTCTCATAGTATTGCTGTTTAGTAACAGCAGAGGTTCAAAATTTATTAAATTATTTTAAATGGTTCTGTTAACCAAGAGAAAAGACCAGTTTTTTGGAGTAAGACTGTAATTACAGTCCAGATCCTGTCCCTTGTGCAGAGTCAAGGCACTACTTGTTGATGAGAGAATGTAGAGGTGTGTACACAGAAACTGAGATAGGAGTGGGTGGTGACCGTGCCACATGAAGCATTCAAAAGCATCCAGTTCTCCAAAAACTGAGCTGATTCAGCAGATTAAAAATTAAGCCAGATTGACTTTCACTCACCTAATATAGAGCTTCTGTCCCTCATTTTAAAAGCAACTTTATTGAGCTATAATTCACATGCCATATAATTCATCTATTATAATTATATAATTCTGTGGTTTCTTAGCATATGTGTTATGGTTTGTGTTTGGATGGTCCCCCCAAAGCCTCATGCAATCATGAAGGTGGCTGAATCTAGCATTTGTGATTGATTCATTGTCTAGCACTGGGATTGGTGGTGTGAAAGCTATACCCACCCAGGGGCGGAGCCAGCATACAATGTAAGGGCCAAAAGGAAGTGTGCTTTCTCCCTCATTTGCCCTTTTTGCTCTTGTTGCTTGTGACCACCATGAACGGCTGCCTCTCGCCCATGCAACACTGTGCTGGAGCCAGCTGAGTATGGACTGAAACCTCCAAAATCTGTAAGAAATAAACATTTCCTTCTTTCAATTTTGGTGTCAGGTATTTTGTCTCAACAATGAGAGAAAAGTAACCAAGACAATATGCAACGATCTCCACAATCAATTTAGAACATTTTCATCTCCTCCAAAAGGAACCCTGTACCCATTAGCTGTCACTCTCATTTTTCTTCAACACTCCAGTCTAAGTAATTACTAATCTACTTTCTGTCTATAGTTTGCCTCATTAGATATTCATACAAATGGCATTATATGATATGTGGCCTTTTATGTCCGCCTTTTTTCCCCATGGAGCATGTTTTTAAGGTTCATCTGTATTGTAGCATGCATCAGTACTTTATTTTTTTGGTGCCAAAAATATCCCATTGTGTGGATGTAACATATTTATTCAATGATTAGTTGATAGACATTTGGTATGTTTTGGCTATCATAAATGATGCTGCTATAATGCTCATGTATAAGCATTTTGAGTGAACATATATTTTTATTTGTTTTGGGTATCTACATACTCAGGAGTAAAACTTCTAGATCACATGGTAACTATATATTTAAACTTTTGAGGAATTCTTAGGTGGTTTTCCAAAGAGCTTGCACCATTTTACATTTCCACCAGTAGTGTATGAGGGCCCCAATTTTTCCATATCCTCAGCAACACTTGCTATAATCTGTCTTTTTTATTATAGTCATTCTAGTGAGTGTGATGGAGCACTTCAATGCAGTGCGGATCTACGTTCCTTTAGTGATTAATGATGTTCCAGTATAATTTCTTGTACTTATTAATTATTTGAACATCTTTGGAGGAATGTCAATTCAGATTCTTTGGTCATTTTTAATTAGCTTATTAACCTTTTGAATAGTAAGTTGTCAGAATTCTTTATCCTAGACACAAGTACCATATCAAATATATGATTTGCAAATATTTTATCCTAGTATGTGGTTGTTTATAACTTTTTTGAAGGGGTCCTTTGAAGCACTAAAGTTCTTATTTTTGATTAATTCTAATTTATCTTATTTTTTCTTTAGTTGCTTAATGCTTTTGGGGTCATATGTAAGGAAATGTTACCTAACCCAGTGTCAGGAAGATTTATTTCTATGTTTGCCTGTAAATGTTTATTATGGACTGAACTGTATCCACCTTTAAACAAATTTGTATACTGAAGCCCTAACTCCCAATGCAATGGTATTTGGAGTTACGGCCTTTAAGGAGATAAATAAGGTCATTAGTGGGGTTCTAGTCCAATAGGACTGATGTCCTTATAAAAAGGAGAAACATCATGAGTGCAGGCACAAAGATAAAAAGTCGTGTGAGGACATAGTGAGACGGCAGCCATCTATAAACCAAGAAGAGAGGCCTCACCAGAGAGTAACCCTGCCAGCACCTTGATCTGGGACCAATTCAGTGAAGTTTTTTTTTCTACAGTATGCAGCCTCTAAAGTTCTTCAGAGGGGATAGCCTTGGGCAGGAATACAGTCGCACTGGAAAAACAAGGTGTTAACAGGGGCCTCCTCAAGTATCTCTTTCCCTGATCTCTTTAGTATCTATTTCTATTGGTATCATACTCAGCATCCTAACTCCACTAATTTCAACTGGTTGTTCTATAGTTTTATATACAATGCTACAAGGCACAAGTTATTCCATAGTCTTATCCAATTAAATTCAGAGCAATTTTCAGGTGATTTTTGAGTCAGGTTTTTATGAGATGTGTCCCAGCTCTGGGAAGACTCTGTTTAGCTCTTTCCTTGTTCTGTTAAAATTCTAGCTAGTATATGGCTTAGAATCTTGCCTTTGAGCAATTGGTCTCCTCTGAATTGCTTGGAACTAAGAATCTCCATTGTTTTTTGGTTTGAACTTTCCCACACTTTCTTCCCCCCGCAAAAAAGCAAATTCTCTTGGAAGAGCTGGAGCTCTGTTCTTAACAGTTTATCTTTTCTCCCAAGCAAAATTTCTACGCCAGTGCTCCAGAGCTAATGATAGTGGCCTATTTCTTTTGAAGTAACGTTCCTACTTTTCTGAGTATAGGGTAGGGGTAGCAGCCTTTGATATTCTTAGCTTGCCTCTTCCAATGTGGAACATTCACTCTACTAGAGAGTTGGACCAAGGGCAATCAGGGCCTAGTATTTTCATCTGGGGCTGCCTGGGGTACTGATTTTACCCATACAGGGGCTGAGAGTGGGGAGGAGAGGCCTTCTAGACCTGTAAGCTGTTCTCTCCTGGACTAAAGCTTCTGTAACATGTAGCTGGGGAGGATAAGAAATGACAGCAATCTGCCTCTCTTGGAGAAACACAGTAGCCTTAAACTGGAGCTGAGGAGAGAAGGGTACTTGGCGACCCAAATGGCAGCCCTTCACAGATCTTACCAAGATTTAGTAGATTTCCTGGAAAAGTGTTTTTCTACTTGCTATATGTCTTCTGGACAATTTCCAATGACTTTAAAGGGTTGGGTTTTTGAAAAGAATTGTTAGCATTTATTATTGCTTCATTGAGAGAGGGTCCATGATGCTCCTCATGCTACTATTCTGTAAGTTTCAGTCAGATTCTGTCTAAGCCTATTTTAGCCATGGTTAAATTAAGTATTCAGAAACATGAGTAGTACTGCTAAACATTTTATGAAGATCTTTTATATAAGTCTATCAATTATATTTCACACAGAATCTTTTCATTCGCAAGGCAACTGTCTTATATAAATTCTGTATCACTTCACTAACCTCTTAACTAGTCTTTCATTTTAATTTTATCCCCTTCCTCTCTATCCTCCTGCTCCTGGAGTGAGTTATTTGAAATTTCCTTGATTATCTACCTTGAATGGCTCTCTACTGATTGCAAACCAAACTCCAAACTATTTGCCATGGTACACAGGTCCTCAAACAGCTAGACCCAACTTTCTAGCTTTATACTTTTCCATTTTTCCACAAGCATTTTATACTGTTACTTTATAAGATACCTTGTCTTACCTTGATGGCAAGTACCTTTCAAGCTTCTGTGTTGTATTCATGCTATTCCTTTCCCTCTTCTTACTTGTGAATTTCTATTTATTCCTACAAATTTATAGAGGCCTGATCAAATAACAACCATCTTATTCTAAGCACTTGCCAAAGTCAGCTGATCGAGTTGAAAATCAAATACTAAATCAGCAACTAAAAAACATCTGTTGAATATGTCTCAAACATTTTTAGTATATTTCTACTTCAATTATCGGCTCAAAATTTAAAATCACTAGGGTTGGTCACTGTTTACCTTGTAAAAAATCCTCAAGAGCTGTTATTAAAATAATATTAGAAATGGAATTACAGTTGCTATTCAATTTAAACCAATTAAACATTAAATATATTTATTCTGAGAGAAATTTCCCTTCCAAAAGGACACTATATGTGGATAAGCACAAATTCACCTTCTGGGATGAGTGTTCTAGAGAGAGAAAAAAGGACCATTTCTTACCAAGTATTTGTTTCTGCAAGAAAAGGACAAACATATTCTGAAGACATTCCCACCTTGGATGTCCTAAGTGTGAAGGAGCTCTTTAACCAGACAGGAAGATAAAGAAATTGAAGTGCCAAAAGTGTGGTATTGTTAGGGGTATAGCTCAGTGGTATATTACTTGCCTAGCATGCAGAAGCCCCTGTGTTCAATTCCCAACAATGAAAAATAAATGTTATTACAAGAAGTACATTGACTTACTTAGAAGATCTGGCAAAGATCTTCCTAAATCTGTAAACTGGATGTAATGAGATTCATTTCCCTCTTCCTCAATTTAGGATAAATAAGAGAGTTATGATGTTCCTTTTTTGTAGTACTGGGCATTGAACCCAGTGTCTCTGCACTGAGCTAGGTCCCTAGCTTTTTTCTATTTTTTTTTTTTTTTTTGAGACAGAGCTTTGTAAGTTTCCCAGGCTGGGCTCTAACTCGTGACCCTTTATATTTTCATTTTTCAGGTTAAGCATCTAAAGTTAATAACAAAGGCACCTGGGAGGAGTGTATTAGTCAACAGTAAAAAATAAGCATTTAGATACTGATCAAGTAGGTAATCCCCTAAATGTAATAAGATGCCTGTAGACAGATGTCTTATTTATAATATATTCATAAAGAATATGGAAACTAGTTGATTCAATTTATACTTATGCTAATGTAGGTTTATCAGTATATAGTTTAAAAGCCAGAAACAAACCCCAGCCCTTGCTTCCCATCTCCTCATATCTGAGGATTAATAAACAAAAGCAGTATCTATCTAAAGATTACTCCAGACTTCCTTGTTCTCATTTTATAAGACTATTCATTAGCACCCCACACTTGTTTCTCAACACAATAGAATATTAACTAGACCTCAAAGAGTTGTTTTTCTGCACAAAAACTGCAACATGTCATTATTTCCAATGTGCTTCTTTGAGCAATACAAACAACTATGTTATTATCTGGCCAATACCTTTGGAGAAACAAAGTGTGCTAGAGCAAGAACGCTAAGCTCAAAGGCATGTAGTACTTTCCCCCTGGAACTGACCTGAGGCAGTCATTTGTGCTAAGAAGAGCAGATATACAGAGGTAGCATCCAACTGCAGGTGTCCCCACTGGTCATCACCCACTACAGTGGCACAAGTTTTGGTGTTGTACTTGGCATGGAGGCTATCCTTAGTGCTCTGACTATATTTGAAGGACTCTACTTTATCCACCTGAAAAAAAAACAGCAAAAGAAAGATATTTGGAGCAGTCAATTCATATGCCACATTTCTGTAGTATTGTAAAATACATCATTGAAGGCTGTCTTCAGGTAATTGTGAATATATATGTATAGGATATGCTATGTACCCCCAAGTCCTCATACTTTTGATGGGGCTGAGTCTGATGCTTGTGATCAGTTTGTTGTCTAGCACCAGGATTAATGACGTGACTGCTACACCCGCCCAGGGGTGGAGCTGAGATACAGTATAAGGGAAGGCGGGTCTTCCTCTTGCTTGCTTCCTGGCTTCCTCTTCCGCCACCCTCTCTCTCTCGCCAGCGCGGATTGCGGCTTGCAGCTTGCAGCCGCCATGAACTGTAGCCCCGTCATCCCATGCTGCCTTGGAGCCCACTTTATGGACTGAAACTCCCGAGAAACTGTAAGAATAAACCTTTCCTTCCCTAACTTTGGGCGTCAGGTATTTTGTCTCGGCAACGAGCCAAAAGTAACTAAGACAATATAAAATGCATCATTGCTTCTTTTTCCCAATACTAATGTAACTGGTAAAAACTTACTATTTTTCAACTGAAGTAGTTTAATAAGAAAATAATACATGGGCAAAAACAACTATTTTTTACTCATTGACTCTTCATATGTTTGTTTTGCCACATTATAGATGTAAACTGAGATTCACAGTATTTGAGTGAGAACAGCTTAGTAAGAGATAACTCAGTGTTGCACATTTGTTACTGAAACTGAGGTAACAATTTTTAGGAAATTAGGACAAGATGATATATTTTGAAGAAGTAATGAAAGAAGCTCGTGAGATATATGCAGAATGATAGAGATAAGGTATGACAGAAAGTTGAAACTAGAGATCAGAAGGAAGACACTGGAGGCTGGGGATGTAGTTCAGTGGTACAGTGTGTGCTTAGCATCCACGAGGCCACAGGTTCAATTTCCCTACTGAAAAAAAAACAAAGTTCAGGGAAACATTGGGCAAAAGACTCAGCTTGTGAAACTTTGATTTTATTGCTTATGCCTATAATATATGGTAGTAACTGCTACATCTTAGAAATATTCTTTATTAAATTAGTGACTTTAAATCTATTTGGCAAGGTAGAAAGTGCAAATATCTAAACTACAAAAAAGTAGCAATGACGGGACAAATAGATAGCTATGAGGTAGTGCAATAAAGAGAGCATTAATAAGGCAGGTCAGAACTCTGGAGTTGATTTCTTTCTACTTTAGATTTGTTATGTGTCTTTGTATGTCTGTGGGCAGTTACTTTACCAGTCTGGGCCTCAATTTCATCTTCTAATGAAACATAATTTCAGTCTCCAGAAAACGAAGTCAGATTTGATATATGTGACATTTTTAAAAAATCTAGGATAAAATAATTTGTTACTCAAATACTTTTGTACAGAGAAAACATAAACTCAAAAGATAAATGATAGACTGATAAAAAATCTGCAATGCATGCAACAATTGATTCATGTCCACAATATATAAGAACTCTTCAGTAGGTTAAAAAAAAGATAACCTAAAAGAAAAATAGGCAAGGGATCTAGCAGGCATTTTATCAATGAGGAAATGCAAAATTTCAATCTACTCATGAAAAGATGCTCAATTTCACTCAAGGTGAAGAAATGCAAATTACTGCAAATCCAAGATCCTTCATCTCCAATCCTAAAAACCAAAACACTTTGAAAAAGTTTTTCAGGTAAGTTTTATTGCCAAAACTCATTTGGAGGGAACCAAGTGCCCTAAGTACTGCTGGCTGAGCATGTGTCCTGACCTGCTTCAAAGAGCTAGTAGGCTACCAGGAAGGTCCCACCAGGGAGACCGAGAGAATCCAGCCTCTCCTTCCAGATGAAGAAAGGACAATCACAGTGACAAAAAAGATGAACAACCCTAAGTGGTGGATTTAAAAAAGGAATTTGACAGCTGAACAAGTGGTGAAAATTAATGTAGAAATAAAGGCTGCCAAAGAAGATGAAGAACCAGCTCCAGCTGATGGAAAAATCATGTACTGAAAATCAGTCAAACATCTCTTAGACGAAAAATATTCAGGTTTAATAGCAAACTAAAAAAAAAAATAGAAAATGAGAATAAAGTAAATAAACACGATTCAGTTAAAAAGAATTCACAAAACCAAATAAAATATAGCAGTCTCCTTTTGGCGAGGAAGATGAAAATGAGTGTAAACATTTTAACTTAGTCTCCTTTGAAAGTACATGAGGTACTTTTTGTTTATTTGTTTTTATTTTTGCTGTGTTTTTGTTTTTGAGGCAGGGTCTCACTATGTAGTTCAGGCTGACCTTGAACCCCCTATGTAGCTGAGGCTGGCCTTGAACTCTTGGGGATCCTCCTGCCTCAGGCTTCCAAGTGCTGAGATTACAAGTGTGCATCACCATAGCAAGCAGAGGTATTTTTCAAAATAATACTTTCCTCTTTTTTTTTTTTTTGAAAAATGGTTTCACTACACTGTTCAGGCTGGCCTTAAACTCACTATATAGCCAGGCTGGTCTCAAACACAGTGGCTATCCTGCTGCCTCAGCCTCCCAAGTCCTGACATTATGACGTTACAGGCATGCATTACCATTTCTGGCTTTTCTCTGGTTTTTGAAATAACATTTTTCCAGTTATTTAGGTTCATTATAGAAAAGCAAGAAAATATAGCAAAAAATCAATAAAACATAAACTGTCTATCCATTAATATTACTTGGACTAGAAATACCAACTCTGTAGACATTAATTTAACTACCATTAATACTTTGCTTTTGTTTTGTGGTATTAGGATTGAACCCAGGGTCGTTGTGCTGGACTACATACCAGCCCTTCTTATTTATTTTCAATTTTGAGAAAGGGTCTCACCAAGTCACTAAGTTGCCTGGGCTGGGCAGAGTGATCCTCCCGCCTCAGCCTCCCAGAGTGCTGGTTACAGGCAGACATCACAACTACTAGGTGTGATTAACTTTTTTTCCATGTGCAGAGAATATATATATATATATATATATATATATATATATCTGAGATTCTATTATATATGTTCTCTGTCTTGCTTTTCACTGGGTATCACATTGTGAGCATTTTCCAAATCAGTAAATTTCAAAAACTTGACATTAATAGCTACAGAGATTTTCATAATTAAACAGACTCCCTGTTGTATCTTCACCACTAGCAGAATACCACTTTTGGTGGGGGAGATGATAATGTACCTGGTTGAAAATTCCTCTCCAGTTCCTGCTAAAAGAAGTTATATGACTCACTCTGCAGAGTTAAGAGATGCTTAATAAAGCTGCTGGGTGTTTTGATACAAACGGACACACTGGGCAAGCATGAGCCTTTGCTCTATCTCTTTACTCTGCTTGGAATGGCGATATGAAACCTAAGAACACCAGAGCCAGTTTTTGGCATAAGGAACACAGTTACTTGCTTTGGGTATTACAGTGGAAGCCTGGGGAGTTTGGATCCTGATGGACTGCTGACCCCTGAACTTCCTGATACATAAGCAGAAGGAACAAACACTGCTTATTTAAGCCTCTTTTGGGTTTCTGTTATATGCAGCTGAGTGCAATCCTAAGTATACAGTAAATCCTGGCTAGACATTATTGCATAAACATCTCTTTTTCTGATGGTTTCTTTACAGTGAATTGCTAGAAGCAGAATTACTGGATCAAAGTATTTGAATATTTTTAAAACTACTGAGGTTCATTGTCAAATTGCTTTCTAGAGTTTTTAACTATTTCATTCATTTCCCATCCCAAAAGCCTACTTCATCTCATCCATAACAATGCAATGGCCTTGGGTTCACATCAGGCTTTTAATTTTAGTCAGTTTGATGTTCTGGATTGGTGTTTGATAGTGAAATTTAATAGGCATTTTGTTTGCTCCACCAGAAAGAATAAGCTGTTCTTCATACATT
The DNA here is from genome assembly GCA_004363535.1 of Dasyprocta punctata. NCBI lineage: Eukaryota > Metazoa > Chordata > Mammalia > Rodentia > Dasyproctidae > Dasyprocta > Dasyprocta punctata. Next base: position 65,748 of record RJWM01009228.1, read on the forward strand.
AACTATTTTATGTTTATTGGATTAACTTTTTGTTCATTTCCATTAGTATACTCATGCTTTTCTTACTAATTAGTACATTATATAACCAATCTATCTTATTTTATTGGTCTGCTTCTCAACCTTTCTTAATAATGTATAAATTGTGTAATCTATAGTCTTTTTTGTTATTCTGATTCACACAAAGAATCGCTTATAAAAAACCTCACTTGGTGGCACTACTAGATTCAAATTGATACAGGGCTGTTTATATAGACTTTATTCCATTTAATGTCAAAAGACATGTTTCCCTACAGAGATACATTTTTTATTATAGAATACTGTCCTAGATCCACTGAAGGAATAAGATGTAGTATATACAATGTACTATCTTTTTAAATCTGAACATTTTTAATTCTTTTAAAATTTATTGTTCTTATATTACTGGGTATTGGGCAATTGATTTACCACAGAGCTATGTGCCAACCCTGAAAAATTCAAAATGCTAAAGTTGATCTGGCCCCAAGAGTTTCAGATGAGGGTTCTTAGACCTATATCATCTTTTACCCTGTATAATAATTGTATGTAGAGTAATAGTGAATCATATTAAAAATTGTTTCTAGAAGGAGAAAAAGACTGGAAATATTCCAGTGATAACTGAGTGGTGAAATTATAGGTGACGTTTTCTGCCTGATTTTCACAAATTTTCTAAAATTAGTGTGCACTCTTTGTGAAATTGAAAAAATATAAACTATAATCATTCCCTAAGGAGAAGAGATATTATTATGATGCTTTGCTAGAGAACAAGTTATTGCCAACACCATACCTGTCTGATCATGCAGTGCAACAGTCCTCTCATCAGCTTCACTACACTCTGCAGAAATAAATGGAAACAAGACTGTTATAAACATCCTTAGATGTGAGAACACTTACTCAGCAACTGCAGTTGGTGCCTGACATTTTGAGAACAAGTAACTCTATCCTGGGCTCCTATTTACATGGCATTTACTTTATAGGTACACAGAAGAGCAGATTGCAGCAAAAAGTGGAATCAAATGCTAGTCTGTGATTCTTTCAAGTTAAAAATAACAATACAAGCATTAGTAGGTTTATGTAAAAATAAGCCAACCATCCTAGTAGAGGACAAGCCACCTAGAGGAAAAAGGGTAAGGTAGCTCAAAAATCCTAAGGCTCTGAGGATATTCTAAAATCTATCCTATGGTCCAAAAAGTGTTCATCACATTACTTTTTATCTTTTCTAAACTAACCAAGAATTAAAATTCCATAGAAATAACTAGCTGGGGGTTTAACTCAGTGGCCTAAGCACCTGCCTGGCAGGCGTGAGGTTGTGAGTTCAATCCCTGGTACAAAACAAAACAAAACAAAACAAGACAAACAAACAAACAAAAAATCCGAACGAATGAATGAACGATCTGGACATTTCCCCCAAGGAAAAAATTTGCAAAAGTGAATTGCAACTCAGTAAGTATAAAGGGGGATGGTTAATATGACTCAAAAATTTCTCCAAGGGGGAAAAAGAAGATATTTCTTAATTCTTCAGGCATCACTATTTTTCTTACTAGGGCTTAAAACTTTCTACAGTACTTTGTTTTCCAATCATAATATTCCAAAATTCTGACCACCGACTCTATACCACATGACATTTTTTGTCCTCCTGTAATGGCCTTTATCAATCATATTTATCTTCAAATTCCAACATCAGCAGTAGCATGGGTAGCTATGTTTTGGATGAAAATAACACAAAATCTTCAGCAGTTCTCTAAGAAACTTTATCTCACAGGTCAGAAAACAGTCCAATCAGTTTACTTCAGAGAATGCTACCTCAGAGGTGGCTTTAGGATACCTCTGAAAACTAATCTGCTTAGGAGCCACATTTTATTATTCCCTCAAAACATATTCAAGTGGGCCTAGAGGCATGATAAAGATAAATATCTATTTTTAAGGACATTCAAAGTTATTTTCTGATGTATGTTTGTAATACCAAATTACATTTGTCTTGGGAAATTGGTCCATATGTATGTCACATCTTAATCATTTTTACTTCACTTTCTCCTTTTGACTCTCTTCTCCCCCCATTCCGAGGTCTTTTTCCCATCCCCACAAAGTCCACTTTCCCGTTTTCTATAATTTCTCTTCCATTTTGCTCTTTAAATTACTTACATTTTGAGCCCCTCATATAAGAGTGGATAAGTTTCTATTTATTAAACTATGACCCAACTCTTTATGAAGCCTTTTACTGAGAGAAAAGCAAAATTTTTTTCCATGGGAGAGTCCTACTTTTTTAGTAATTCTGTCTATAAATGGTCTCCTCCCTTTACTGATAAAAGATTTTAAAAGAGAAAGAACACGCAGTGCGTGATCTTGTCACATTTGAAAGAATATAGTAGTTGTTATAAAGTAATGAATTGACTATAAACACTCCAAAAAAATCACCATCATTACTTTGACTTGAATGAAAGAGACCATCCCTTTAAGATACCCTGTTGCTCAAAGTATTTAACATGCCTCCTCTGTGGGGAGACTTTGGTCAATTCTGATATATGTCATCACATACTCAAAGGTTTCTACCACATTGTTTCTTTTTCAGCATTCAGTGAATAAGAGTGGGAAGCAGGGGCAGGGTTTGAACAATATTTTGTTAAAACACTAGCTTCTTTACTATTTCACTATCTTAGACACATTATCTCTTGCTTATGCATCAACTCTCTTTACCATCCAGCCCCACTACTATCATTTAAATGTACTTTAATTTAGCAGCAAACTTTTTCTCCTGGAAGTTATGGGTGTCAAGTACAGTGGTACTTCGGTTCATGAATGCTTTTGTTTGCAAATAATTCAGTTCTCAAACAGAAGCATTTGGCAAAATTTTGTTTCTGTTTGTGAGCTCTGCATTGGGTGATGAACACAACTACAACCATCTTTCCTGCACAAACATGAATGTGGCCATCTTTTCCAGAATCGTGGAACAAATTAAGTTCATGAACTGAGGTACCACTGTATTTTGTACCAGCAACTGGAAAGTTAGTACAGAAAACTGGTATCAGAAAAGTGCAGCTCGAGCGTCTGCCATCCCACAGCTCCTGTGCAGACCGCGCCGCCCAGCAGGGTTGCTCCCGGCACTGTAGGCCTGGGACCTGCCCGGGCCTGCCTGCAGGCATAGCTGTTGGGCCGAGCTTGCAGACAGAACCAGGGTCGGGTCCGCGTCCCGCGCGGTGCCCAGCACAGCTCCCTGGGACCGGGAGGCCTTGGCCCCCACC
>RJWM01009229.1:0-69008 GCA_004363535.1 Dasyprocta punctata
CCAGGCCATCTTTTAAACTATTACAGTAACATCAAAATCAGGCCCAACTAGGATAATCTCTCATTTGATTGACTTTTTCAACTAATTTGTGATATTGAATTTGTCTGCAAAATCCACTCATAATTGCCATGCTGTTCCTGTCAGAAGTCAATTCAATATGTCAGAAGTCAGCCAGGTGATGGTGTGTGCCTGTAGTCCCAGCTACTTGGGGTCTGAGGTAGGAAGGTCACTTGACCCCAAGAATTTGAGGTCACGTTGGGTAGCACAAGAAACCCCCTCTCAAACAAGAAAAAAAAAAGCAAGCAAATGAACAAACAAACACTGTACACTACTTAAGGGGAGGGACGTATACCAAACAAATACCACTGGAGGTCATTGTAGAATTCTGTCTGCTGAAACAGTTCTTTCACATCATTTGTCATTTGTACCCTAAAACTGTTCATTTTTCGATGTTATTGTAAATGGTCTTTAAAAATTAATTCCTAATTGTTGGTTGCTAGTATATGAAACACAGTATATTGTATATTTTATATTGTGCAAACTTACTAAACTGACCTGCCTCAGCCCTAGCAATTTCATGATATTTAGTTATTAGGATTATTTAATATATGTTAACTAAAATGATGATGATGATGATGATGGACTTCAAGCTTATTTTTGGCATGTTCTTCATTTTTAATATATTGTAGTCTCCTTGAAGGTAGTGACTGTATCTACCTCATTTTTGGATAGTGCCTACCCACTGTATTATTAGGTATTCAATAAAATGATTCTCCAACTTTTTGGCATCAGGGACTAGTTTCATGGAAGATAATTTTTTTCCATGGTAGATGGTTTTCTTTCAGGTCATTTTTATTAGTATATATTTGTTATACAGAATAATCACATTTTCTAGTACTAGCATCACTGCCTCAGCTTGATCTCAGATTATGAGGCATTAGATTCTCACAAGGAGTGCACAACACAGATCCCTTGCATGTGCATGGACTGGTAGCAGTCAGTGACCCTGGGGATTGGGGATACCTTTAATGAAATAGTTAGTATTTTATGGCTGAATATTAGTGCCAATGCAGTGAAGGACATTAAATGAGGAGATATTAAAAAGCAGAAAAAATGCCCCACAAAATATCATTGACCTTTGGAATTAGACTAATGTAGTAAACTTCATTCTTGGGCTTCTGGCTTAAGTGGTAGACAAAAGTTCTGTTGACCATCAAGGAGTGGAACTAAAGGTTTTGAGGAAAGGATAAAGCAATTAATTAAGACTTACGAGTTGCAAGTGACAATAGTGCATCTAAGTGCTGATGTACCAAGGATTTGGCTACATACATATACACACACATAAATAAAAAATTGACATTTAATTTGAATCCACTTTTGAGAACTTTGATGGCAGGTATGTTTGGAAGCATAAATCAAGTGAACTATTAGTAGATTATTTCCAAAAAGCATAATTTTATGGATAAATTTTTACAAATAGTGATACCATAGTGATTGAAAATGATTTGTTATCTTTGCTCAAGACTGTTTTTGTTGGAATTATTTTTCAGGTAAATATTTAATCATTTATTTAAGTTGGTACAGATCACGACAGGTAATTACAACCTGTTCTCTCTGGAAAGGCAGAAAGTAAAATGATTTCCCTGGGTTATGGTTTTTTTAAAATGGATATAATAATCATTGTGTTCTTTCAGTGTCAAGAGACCTCAGTCCCAGAAATCTGGCCTTGGAATGTCAAGTCATGTAGACTTGCTTCTCCTGCATAACACAGTGAAGGGCAGGGCAGGCACTCTAGCTCAGCATGTCTGCTTGTCTGAAGAATAGAGACCAAGCTCTTCCTCACTTGATATAGGTTCTGGACCTCTCGCCATAGCTGATGTGAAATGTGGTTATTAAATTTTAGAAAATCTTAAAATTGCCTTTGCAAATGAATCTGTAAGGTCTGTTTATTTAGACTTTTGAGATGGGGTGAAGGCAGATGACAGAACCCACCCCCCACAGGTGTAATATAGGCCTCTGGGCCATAGGAACACCTGGTAGAAGGAGTTCAAATGGTGTCACCTATGAGTGGTGTGACAACTGCAAAGACTGCCAAGTGCTTTGGTTTGGATTATTTTTAAGAATGCCACAAATGTCATTGTTATAAATGAACTATGAATGCAAAGTTAAAGCAACTCTGGCTGGTATTGCATCTGGCTGGGACTGCATCTGTCTGCAGTTATTGCTGGTGATGAATGATTCATAGGACAGCTGCATGGGGTGGGAGAAAGAGAGAGAGAGAGAGAGAGAGAGAAAGAGAGAGTGAGAGAGGAATACAGAGAGAAACACACACACAGAGAGAGGAAGTGATTTTAGGAGAGGCAAATGAATGAATCAGAAAAGGGCCTATTACAGCAGCTTTTCTCCCAAATCCCAATTTTGCTTATAAAAAGAAATATGTCTAATAAGCAATGTATTTAAATTGACTTGACAAAGTTCCTCTGTCAATCCAAACATGGCAGAATTGGTCTTGTCATTCCTTTCTATTTATGTATCTGTGATCCCCGAAGTTACAGGTCAAGTTGAAAGCACAGCAATTGTGATTATTTCACTTGAACATACGAACAAATCGATCTTTGCAATGAAGCATTTGTTCTTCATTTTATTCTTACACAAATGAGCCTTGTCTTTAGAAGAGTAACTCAAGTGCTCTTGAGTCATGTATTATTAATCTTGAAGTGTCTGTAGATGTGCTGTTCTACCAGTTGACATTAACCTTCATAACAGTGAAACGTCAGGCCTTGCCAGTTTACATTTCTCACCTGAAGTTGATGAGGGGAAAGAAGAAAAGAAGAATGCTCTGTGAAGCCAGGATGGAAATTCTCAGACTGATGGAGGAGGATCTGTCATCTTCACCATGTGGCATGTGTGTGTGCTTGACTTGAGGCTGTTCTCCAACTGGAAAAAAGTAAGCGAGAAAGAGAGAGAGAGAGAGAGAGAGAGAGAGAGAGAGAGAGAGACAGACAGACAGACAGACAGACAGACAGACAGACAGATTTGGACCAGACTGGAAGACAGCATCTTTATGCTGAGCCTATATCACAGGCCTAAATTCAATCCTTTTACCTTTGGCACCTAGATGCAGACATTTCTGGGAAATGTGACTTTCTGACAATGTCTGTACTCTGTAGGAGGTAGACAGCTGGCTATCTCTGGCACAAGAGTTTCATGAGAAAGGCAAATTTGTGCCTAACATTAGAATATTTTCTAAATTTCAAACTTGATTATAGCTAAACAGTGGAAATATAGGTAAAGCATTATTTTATTTTTAAGATAGTCCAGATTGTCTTTAATGAGCACTTGCTGTATCTATAATAAAAAGTAACAGATGTCTTTAAGAAGGCTACTCCTAACCTGACCTACTTTCTGGTGAAGTCGGAATATGTGCAATAGGCAAGTTAACTTTTTCCAATCAAATTAAGTAAACATGCTAATTACTCTTTATTGATCTAGGTCTTTAATTGGACATCCTTGCATAAAACTAATTTTCTGGAAAACTGACATAAAAGTGAATAATGTTCATAAAAATTTATACTTATGAATAGTGCATAAAGTATTTCTTCAATGTCCTGTTCATAGATGGTCTTGAAAATATTTATTTTCATTACATTAGTTACCTTAGGTTGCTGCAAAGGGATGGTGCCTTTATCTGTTGTCAGAAGTTAAGAGAAGAGATGCTTTAAATTTATGCTGAAACATCATTTAATGATGCATTTAGCATAGCCTGGTCTTGGATGGGATCTCTCTCTCTCTCTCTCTGTCTCAATCTGACTCTCTCTGTCTCTCTCTCATTTTCTTTCTCTCTCTCACACACTACATGTTGTTTATCACCACTGACAATGGTGTTTACTGTTATAGGGTTTGATTTTGGAAGATATCTTTGGAATGCATCATTTTGACATATATATATATATATATATATATATATATATATATCTTTAAACTCATATGTTTAAAACAAACAATCAAATGTCTCAGTTACCAGAAAACACTGTGCCTCTCCTAATTCTCCACCTGGCACTCTGCCATTTTGAGCCCATCCTGCATCAGGAGGCAGTGAGGTGCCTGAGGTTGGGTTTTATCCCTTCACTGACTTACCTCCAGTTTCCTCAGCCTGGCTTGTTTGGAGAAAGAGGGATCTTTTCTCTTGTGCTGAAGCTACAGCTGTGGTGTGCGTAGGATGGGAGCAGATGAGAGTCTGAACCTGTTTGATAGTACCCAAGGTTTATTTTAAGACTCACAGACTTGGAGATGACTGTCATGCAGTTGCATTTTCTCCCAGTCTGCTAGAAGCAGCAAACCTGGCATACTGTGCTGGGTTGCATGTGGAAGCACCAAGAAAGGCGAGCAGGAGGGATAGGAAATATACGTAGGAGCCTTTGTAGGTGATTTTCAGCTGGAAGTGGTGATGCGAAATTGAAGCAAGAAGATCATAAATTTGAGAGCAGTCTGGGGAATTTAATGAGATATTGTCTCAGAATAAAATAATAAAAAGGGCTGTGAATAGAGCTCGGTGGTACAGTGCTGGAGTAGCATGCATGAGGCCCTGGGTTCTGTCTGCAGTGTCAGAAAAAAAAGATTTTTCTATGAAGGAATGTGTAGGGTGAGCAAAGAAGTGTGTGAAAAGGAGTGGGTCAGGTTGGCAAGTTTGAATAATTTCAGAAGACTCTACACAAAGGGCTGTCTCTACTTGTCTGGTGTATGGTTCCTGGCTCTGGGGTGATTAAGGCAAAAGACAGGGTGGCCCAGAGAGGAAGAGCACAACGTAGGGGTGTGGGAAGTGTGGCTTGCATAATAGGTTACTAGACAAGGCAAGCTGTTTCCTATCTCTAGGAAGTGGTTTGCCCTGGGAAGGGCAGCCTGTCCAGGACCAGATGTTAGAGCATTAAGAACACAGGCAGTAAGAAAATATGATAACTATAAAATTAAATACTGAACCTCTTAGTATATTGACCCTACTGGCTTAGATACAAGTATAGAAACCAACCAGAAACAGCTTGTTCAAATGAGTTATAGTTATCAATTACTTGTATCTAATATAGAACTATCTAATGTATCTCAAGTAGGCCTTCTTACTCATGCAAGTATTTCATGTGTACTCAGTTACATTCACATATTCATTCATATTTATATGGGAGAGGCATGGCAGGCCAGAGCCCTAAGTGCTAGATAACAGTCTGCCTTGATGAGCCCTGTGTTACCCTGTGTTACCTCTCCTGTCAACTTCTGCTATCATTGTTTGATGGGACCCATGAAAGAGTGCCTGCCTATTGAGAACCTAAACAACTGCAAAGATTTGACCTCAAGTGTGAGGGAATTCCAGAGATCTACAAAAGACCAATTAACATCAAATTGTGGAAGCCTAATGTTTTCGTGCTAGGTGACCTCACTCTACTGATCCCTGATACGATTAGTCTATAGGCTGTCCCTGATACTGCATGCATGATAGGTTTAACATATATGTGAACTAGACAAGCCTGTTGTGCATAAAAAGGGAAAATGAAGTAGTTCTTACTGGGCTGTGACTCATGCTGTATCTGGTATGATAATTAACCGTGACCAACCCTGGAAAATTGGGTCATAACTCGTGCACACCCACTCTATCTCAGCTTCGTGTTTCCAGGGAAAGAAGCCTCTGACCAAGAAGCCTTCCAAGCCTTCTGTTCATCCCTTTCATGTTCTTTTACAGACAGGGGTGAGTCACCAGGTTGACAGCTAACCATTTATCAGGGCTGGGCAAAACTAATAAAGATGGAAAAACACTAGAGACACATTCCCTTCTCTCTTCCCTGGCTGAACTGCTTTGTAGCCTCCAATTTCTCCTTAGGGGGGTTTCCTCAATGGAGAGGAGTGTGAGCAGGCTTCTTGGACACATATGTCAAGTCCCAACCTCTGAACAATTTAGGGATAAAGATAGTGTAATATTCATCTAGTGGCTGCCTAGATGCCTCTTTCCTTGACTGGCTATGAGCTGTGATAGAGAAGAAAGAAACACTTAATCCCAGTCCCCTGTTTCCAGCACCATCGCATGCCTGTTTCTGTGCATTTGGCAGGATGTGGGATGCTCTGGATGGGAAGCTCAGAGGCCTGGGTCTATCTCTGACTGTGTGATCCCAGTCTGTCACTGTTTCCTCATTTGTTGAACGGATGCTGTCTTAGTTACTTTTCTCTTGTTGTTGAGACAAAATATATGACACCCAAGAAGAAGGAAAGAAAGGTTTGTTTCTTGCAATTCTTGGAGGTTTCAGTCCATACTCAGCTGGTTGCAAGGCGGGGTAGCATTGCCGAGGACCGGCTGTTCATGGTGGCCGCTGCAAACAGTGAAGTGCGAACCTGCAAGAGAGGGAAGACACGCCTTCTTCCCCGCCCTTACACTGTGTATCAGCTCCACTCCCGGGTGGGCACAGCGCTCACACCATCAATCCCAGCACCAGACAAAAAAACCCAATCACAAATGCTAGACTCAGCTGCGTCCATGCCATGATTACATGAGACTTGGCAAGACCGTGGGAACGTAAACCTTATTAGAGGCCTTTCTCTGGAATGATCTGTGCTAATGTGTGTTCTACCTGGGCTGCTTACATGACTTCCTACTTTGCCTGGTTTGTGTTCCTTGGAGACTTCTTAACCTGAGTAATTTTATGTATGATTATGTATGTTGGTGATTGAGTGTCAGATGGTATGTTAATCCCTTAAAATTGTATGAGAAAAGAGTGTACATGAGCGAGTAGGGTGTGTTTAGGTATATCTTCACTATCCTCTCAGTTTGCTTGACTTCCTCAAAGAAAGGAAATTCTGTTGTAGAAGAGGTTGGTGGGACAATAAAATATGGGTAGAGAAACATGGCCTCAGTTGGAAATTCAGACCTGGCAAGAGCTTAGGGGATGGTTGGCATATGTAATGGTGACCAGCCATGTCCCAAAATGTCCTTTGTTTTTATCCAATAACAAATGCAACTGAAACCTGAGTGGAGTTTAACACAACTTGGTGATGATTCCAGTTGCTCTCCATTGTCAGCTGTGTAAATGGAATACAAAAGTTAGTCTTTAAGGATCAAGAAATCATTAATTGGATAGGTGAGATTTATGATAATACATCACTCAAATATCAAAATAGTTAATGATTAGATTTCCAAGTGGATTAAGGAAAACCTTAGTTTTTCTTCTGTGGATGCCTCTGTGGATCAAATGAATCAGGTAGTTCTCTGCGTAAGTTTTAACAGTACTGTTGGGTACTCCAAAGATACTGCAATCTTTGTATATTCTGCCAATCATGTCCTAATTTAGTGACTGCAAAATACTGTATTTTCTGACTGGACAGTTCAGAGCTTCTAGCCAAAACATCTTCTATTTCTTTGAACTTTAGTAATTTCTTGTTTATATGCCTCTGTCTTATTTCTCTTGACTTTTTTATTCATGCTGGTCTCAGGAAAGTGATCTCGTATGACACATTATCCAAAGTCTTTGAGTTTATGTGCTAAATGATTTTAAGAAAAATAGTTATTCTGCTTTTTCTCTTCAACTGCACATTCCCCTAATCAATTAATTTAGATTCTGTTACTTCAGAAGAAATGGCTTTGACAAAAAAGGGACATGATTTATAGCTCAATGAGATATTTTTCCAGCAAGGGAAGCATTCTTAAGAAGAATATTTTATAAATTTAGGCAAGGTATATTTGAAGACTTGATGTGAGAAGAAAAAACTATTTAGTAAATGAAGATACTTGACAGAAGCTCTTCATAATTCTCTCATAAACAAATGCAAAATTTCTGAACTAGCACTTGAGCTGTTAAAAGTATCAACTGAGTCTTGCAGTTTTCCTTAAATTACTTTAAATTACCTATTTGTAAGGTTGAATTTGGGAACCACTTGATTTTGATTGAAGGGCTATCATTTTAACATCATCAAAACCTCTCTCTTCAATGGGCAGGAGGTAAAAAAACATAATTTAATATATCAGTCACTATTTTTCTATATTCCTGGCACACAATACCTGGGAACCACAATTTAAAGGAAGGGAGCTTTATTTTGGCTAATGATTTCAGGTGGTTCAGACCATGCATGATTGGCTGGCTGCCAGGCAGAAGTGACATGGTAAAGGAAAGCTGTTGAATTCCTGGCAACCAGGAAGTGGGGAGAGAAAGGAAGAGCTGGGGACAGTTATACATCCTTCCTTCCAGATCATGTCTTCAGTGGCTAACCTTTTCTGACCAATCTTCTCATCTTCACTGCACATTCAGCTATATATATGAACTCATCAATGGATTAATCTATCAATAAGTATAGCAACCCCATGATCTAATTACTTTAAAAAAATCCGCTTATGGAAACAAGAAAATTTTAGGAGATATTTTGTATCAAAAGCATAACAATTAATGATGTGATGAAAACTCTACCCAGATCTATAAAGAAAGATTAATATTATAGATCTGAAAAAAATGGCAAAGGTGCTGCATCGGGACGAGATTTTCACAAGCACAGGGCAGGTGGTTCCTTTTGCATGAGTACACTCTTGTGGACATCTCTTCTGGATCTGATTTGGAAAAGCGTCTGGGCTTGGCATTGCCCCTTGACCATACAAATCCCTAGGCTATACCAGAGCTCTGGATGTGATTGTTGTCAAGTTCACAAGCAGGTCAAATGGGTTGTGAACATTTTTACACATTTCCATCAAAATGTCAGAAGTGAGGGGCAAAACGAGAGAATGGAAGAAGGAACAAAAAGAATAACAGGGAGCAATACCTTGAATTTACTTTTAAAACAGTAAAAACATTATTGTTCAACTATTAAAAGAAAAGAGTAGTTAAGAATGTGCCCTTAAGAAAGAAAAAAAGAATGTGCCCTTAAGAAACAAAAATGTAACAGCGCAGTCCATTTAGTGGCATCAGTTTACATTTTCTTGGTTAAAGCAAATACCCCCACCAATGCTTCTCTAAAATGTGACAAGTGCACAATATTTATTTGAGCATGGGGAAAGTAATTTCAAGTGGCTGCATTGGTTACCAGCCAATATGGTGGTAAGTGTGATTGTGCCAAAGGGATGTCCTGATCAGTAAACATATGCTGCTGCTATTCATTTAGAAGAGAAATGTAAAAAAGAAAGAAAAATAAAAAATAGTATTTATTGTTCAAATAGTGCCAAAACCACAGTGGTGGATAATTTAAAAAGGAAGACAGTATCTCAACAGTATCATCCCTGTGACCTACAACCTCTAAGTTTTCTATTTCTTCCCTTATTTTTGTCCTGATGGATACAGCAAAAGTTTCATAATTAAAATAATAGTGGAAATAATTGTTCCTGCTTTTCTGACTTGCTGTTTCATTAGGCATATAGTTCCACATTTCTACACCCTTTAAGACTGTAATTCTTGACATATTAATAAAATTCCAGAGAAGCTTTACTATAATTTACTTAGCTGTTACTCAACTGCTGATTTATATGTTTGTATTTTTCCTTATTAAAATATTAAAAGAATGAATGGACTTCTGTATAACCCTTTGCTATTTTCAAACCAAGTAATTTTTTAAGTTAAATTTCAGATTTGGAGTTTCAGGAATGGTTGTACTCCTCATAATGCTCTGTAAGTACTTACCAATAATTTCCTATATACATTTCCCATCCCCTGAAGCACTGAGGGTACAACCTTGCAAACAAAAAAATGCCATGGAGAAGTGTAGCAGTATTTTCAAGGTTTATATCTATGTGGAATCAGTGGGCTCTGTTCCTTGATATTCCCTAACTTTCAGAGAAAACATAGCTTCTTGGTGCTTTGAGATAGAGCTAGAATGGTTATTGATTTTGCTTCCTGGTGATGAATTAGCCCTTGAAATTCTGAGAACCAAACTTTTGAATATAGAAGAAGTAATGTATTTCCTGTTTTGTGAAGCCAATGTGAAGTTGTCTTCACCTGTGCATTAGTTTTGATGCAAACAATATTGTAACAAAGAGATGCATAAAAAGTGTTGTTTTGATAGTCTAGAAGTTTTCTTTTCTCATACATATCAGTCCAGACTACCCAGACAGCCCAGTGCAAATTAAATGGTGATTCTTCATGGGGTTGTCTTGGGACCTTGGTTCCTTAGGTGGCTCTGCCATTTTCAGTGGGTAGATATCATATCAGGGCCAAATGGGCTTTTCTAGTGGGTCGCCATTTTCCGGCCAACGAAAAGTGAGAATGAGAAAGCAACTTCCTGCAGTGGTGTAGAAATTATTCGTGGCCCTGCTGTTTCCCCTTCATTCAGTAAGTGGTGCATTCTCAATCACAGTTACCTCTCAGCAGGTCTGAAAATTGTAGTCTGTGGCTAGACATTCTTAAGCCCAGAGGTGGAGAATAGATACTGAAGGGCAGTCACCAGAATTTGCCCTAAACAGGCCGTATTTCCAGACCTTGCTCAGGAAAGTATGTTTGAATCCTGACATCTACTATTCAGTGAATAAAGCAATCAGGAAAAGTGATATGCCTACTTGGTTTTGATTTTCTTTTCTCAACTCCCTGCAAAATGGACAAGACTGTTCTGAGCAAAAAGATTAGGGTATTAAAGAAGCTTAGTAAGCTCAGTAAGAAAGAGCTCACTGAGAACAGGCAGGACTGATTATGAAGCTGGTAAGTCACCCTATTTACTGAGCTTTATACATTTTGTGAATGTGGTTATATGTGGTACTGTCATCAAATGGGGGCAAAACTTATTGTACTTATCTACTTAATAGCACATTCTCTATTTTCTATAAATGTGTCTCTAAAATTTATGAGTTGGAAACATAATCCTCAAGCTCATATAGTGATGATACTTGAAACTGAACCCTTTGGGAAGCAATTAGGGAAGCAATTAGGAGTAGATGATGTTGTGAGAGTGGGACCATAGATTAGTGATTCTGTAAAAAAAAAAAAAAAAAAAAGACCTGAATGGGTGTGTTTGTGCCCTCTTGCAGTGTGATGCCCTCTGACATGTTAAACAGCAAGAAGGCCCTTGCCAGATGCTATCACCTTAATATTAAACTTCTCAGCCTCCAGAGCTGTGAGAAATAGATTTCTTTTCTTTATAAATTATGCAGTCTCTGGTATTTTGTTATAGCAACAGAAATAAGACCAGAACAGAATTATATTGTCTGTGTTTTTACATAATCTCTTCCCTTTGGCTGGGAGCTTCTGAAGAGTAAAACCTATCTCAGCTCATAAACTGATCTAAAGTAGCTGCTTGCTAAGTATTTTCACATTGGATGAAGATATACACAATACTGTTTATTGTAAAGCATGCAAAGGCCAAAGTACCAGGGCTAGATATTAAATGTTGTTGTACTAGAACAGATTCAGATGAAAAGATTGGAAGACAGCAGTCACACTATTGTCAGGCTAAGAGAGAAGGGCAGTCAAAGGGGAATGCCAATCTGCATTAAAATCTGCAAGCAGGTAGAGCAGAGCAGACTGGACCTTTTCTCCATTCTTAAACCCATTTCATTATCTTCTACCATTAGTTGTTTTCACCCTTTAGTTAACGCTCATCTTTTTATTAGTGCTCTTTGAGGGAAGGTAAGGCAATGTGGGGATGGAGCAAATTGTCACATCACACGAGGGGCTTTGTTTGAGGCTTCCAGGACCAAGTGATGCTAACAGACTTAATGTTGGTTCTTCATGTGAAAATCATAAACCAGAAAATCACACCAACTGCACTGAGCCACAAAATGGTATAGATTCCTTGAAGGAAAATATCTATCATTATATATTTAATCTTACAATCTGTTAGTCAAGATAATATTCAATGATAAGTCATGTGTTGGCTTTTGCACATATTATCTCATTAGCACACAATAGTTTTGTAAGAAGATTTCATTAGTTAGACCATAGGCCAAGAGAAGTTAGACATGGTGTTTATTTTGGCTTGTATCTATATGTTCCCCCAAAAGCCTCCTGTGGTTATAGGTGGGGCTTCTCAGAGGTAGCTGAATCTAGTGTGTATGATACTGGGATCAAGGGTGTGTGATTACTAAATTAGTCCACTGACTGACTTGGCATAGTTATGGGTAGGATTAAGGGTGCCTCACCCTGGGTGTGAGTGCTACCCACCCCAAGGGCATAGCTTGGATAAATTTAAGTGACAGAAAGAGGGTTAATATCATTGCTTGTTGCTTGTTGCTTATTGCTGCTGCTGCTTCTCTTCTGCTGCCTAACCTGCACTGCTGATTATGGACTGAAACCCCTACAAACTGTGAACCAAAGTAAACCTTTCCCCCTTTAACTTTGGGGGTTGTGTATTTTGTCTCAGCAACCAGAAAAGTAACAAAGACAGTTTTCAAAGTCAAAAAGTGTAAAACATTCAAGCTCAAGTTGTCCTAAAGGGGTTGTATTGGGAAGGTTCTGAGGGAATTTGATTAATTTGAAATTTTACCTTTGACTCAGAAGGGCAATGGTTGTATTTAATTGATGGGGAATTTAAGGATTTCTTTCTGTAAATAATACTTAGCAATGACTTTAAGATTCATTTTACCAGTCAATAGGGAATGCATTACCTTTTAGAGCTGGATGCATAGTCCCAAGACATTAGCCTGCCATTTAGATAATTGCTTTTGTAATATATTAAATGATTACTGAATCTGAAAGGTGAGCAGTTCATCTCCTACAGCCTGTTAGATCAAACTTAATATCTGTGATAAAAATTATTGTGAGGTGAACTTTCAAACTGGAGAGGAGCTTGTCAGGAATGAGATCTGAAGCTTCCAGGAGGATGAAGTGAAAGGGAAATTCACAAGAATGAACTGTACATGAATCCTCCATGGTAACCTAGCCACCAGTTAAACAGTATAGGTGACTGAGTTGTTTAAAGGATATTTTAATTTTTACAAGCTATGAGATTGTAGTTAGAAAAATTACTGCTTGAATTAATAATGTGCATAGAATTAATTTACTGAGTTACCATAGAAATCATCTTCAGTGCTACTAACATTGCTAATTATTAACTGTTATTACTGTTAATGTGTATTGTAAGTATTAACATTTCTAAAGAGTTACATAAATCTATGTTACTTTATGATTTAAGGTGAGTTTTTTCTGTTTGTTTGACAAAGTAAACTCTATGGAAGACATTCAATTTGTACATTTAAAAAAATATAAAACAAAAGAGAACTCATGTTTTATAGTAGCAAATATCAGATGGAAATTTTATCACTTGGGTTCCATTTTTCTTATTTATATATTTCACCTTATTTCTCTGGAGATTGCTTAAAGCCATCTGATTTGTCCATACCTGTACCCCAATGATGATGAACCCCAAGACCACTTATTTATTGCAAAGTGCCAGCACTGCAATTAAACCTGAATACTGAGGTTTTAATTTAGAAAAAACAACCTATACAGTAACATCTTTTGTCTTAAAAGAAAAACACAGCAACATGCATGGTATACATGTACCACCACTGATTTATCCCCTCATTCACCCATCTATTCATCCTTTAGCTCATGGCATGAATTAAGCATCAACCATATTCAAGTCTTTGTGCTAGACAGGCACCATAGAGTATATAAATTATATAATATGTCTCTTATTATCAAGTTTTTAATTTAGAGAGAAAAGTTAGATGTACATATACTATGTGTATAAGGAAGTCATTGAGAAACCCTAGAAAAGTATGCATATAAAAATGTCATTGAGAAAAAGAAACTACTTCTAGACAGAGGCCAACATCTCCACCTATTTCATACTCAATAGACCACTCAAATAGTACATTTTTTCAAACCAAATTCACTAATTCCCCCTCTACCTGCTTCCATACTTGACCATCCTCTGTATTTCCTATTCCTAGTTAACAGTTTCACCTGCCACTCATTCAAATTAGAAACTAGAAATAATGGAGTCATCCTTGATTCAAATTTCTTCTGCACTTGAGTTAACTATCAAGAGTCAAACATTTTTCTTTCTAAATATTTTCTTGCAACACTTGGTACAACCATCTTAAGGGAGATTCTCTGGGTTCCCTATCCTAACAGTTTGTTAGCTGATTGTCTTAGCTATTTCGTGTTTTGTGCTTTGCAAATCCTTTTTTCACACAATAGCTGAACTGATATATCTAAACAAAATTTGAAGTGCCTTGGTCAAAACTCTAAGATGGTTTCTCATTGCCCCTTCTTTCCTTAGCATGGTCTACAAGGCCAATCTTGGTATGTCTGTGCATTTCTACACTCACCTCCTTACTCAAGAGTTACAATGTGGGATCTCTGAATTAGCTGCAGTTCTTTTCATACATTTGCTGTTTCTAGCTTTTTTGCCTTATGCATATTCTTCAAATGCCATCTGTACTATGGCTTCACCTACTTAATTTTTGTATTTCCTTCAAGTCTCAACTCAAGAGCCACCTTCTGTGAAAAGCTTTTCCCAACTAAAAAACCCAAGAATTAGGAACCTTCTTCTGTGTTCCATCTAATCCCCCGTTGTGTCCTCAAACAACATCAAAATGCCCCATCAATGGATCAATGGATTAAGAAGATGCAGCTTTTTATGCAATGGAGTACTGCTGTGCCATGAAGAAGGATAAACTTGAGACATCTCTGGGTAAAAAGATGCACCTCAAGACCATACTCCTAAGTGAAATAAATCAGACACATGTTTAAATATCACGTTGTTTCTCTGATGTGAGAAACCAAAAGGGCAAATAAGGACCAAAATATATAATAGATAATGGAAAATAGGAAGAAATGTTCAAATGGGAAGGGGAACAAGGGAGCAGGGAGGAAAAACATGGAAATAAAGTTTTATAAATAAGGAGATGAAGATGAACTAAAGGGAGGGGAGGGAACTGGGCAAAAAAGAATCAAGAAATATCATGTACAGGGAAAATTTCTTATGATGAATATGATCATCATGTATATCTGAAGTGTACCAATAAAATCAATGAAAGAAAAAATTTTGATACTAAAAAAAGACTAAAATAACTCTATAGAAACTTCTGGGCATGCTTCTGCCCACTCCTGTGTCTTTAGGGTAGAGGAAGTATTTAAAACTAAGGTTCTTTAGACTTCAGAGTATAGCTCTGCAGGGAAAACAAGGAGAATTCTCCCATACAGTTCATGGAAAGTCTGGTTGGAGTTATCATACTGTAAGTACAATAAGACAAAATGGGTGAACAGGTAGGCAAGTGAAAATCCAAGAAGCATGGGAAACTAAACTCTAGCAATTTGTATTCTATTAAATTAGGAAGACCATAAATTCAAAAAACAGGGGCCTAAATAAAAGTCACTAAAACTAATGAATATCATAGTTTTAAAGAAACAGATTAAAAATCCAAGCAACATTGTTCTTTTTCTTTTTTCTTTTTTGCAAGCAACATCATTACAGAGACAATATCTATACTGAGAAGACCAAAGAGGAGTCATGACTGAATACGAAACCATAAAGAACTTATTCAAGTTAATCAAAGCAAATTCAGAGAAAAATGCCAAGAAGATCAACTCATTTAGAGGTAAAATAATTGATATGGAAGACAAAAAGTAATAAAAATAAGTAACACCCTGGGAGAACATATTTTGCCAAATGGGACAGAAGAAAATACAGAAATATAAAATAAAATAAAAATTTCTTAAATGATGAGCCACTCGTGGGTTGAAAGAACACATCATGTTCAAGGAAGAATAAAGGATTGCCAAGCCAGATCCATCCTCAAGTCATTAACTCCACTGATAATGAGGGTCTTTCTAAGGTATTCAGGAAGATGCAACAGAATCTCCAAGGGAGCTGGCATTGACCTTTTCATAGCCATATTCAAGGCCAGAACACAAAATAACAATTTCCACATGTTTCTGTGGTAATGAAACTGTGGCCAAAATTTGTGCTCATCAAAGCTGCCATTTCACGTGAGTACCCTCAACAAATTAAAGGACCCCAAAAAAGAACAGAAGTGAACATTTAGAATTAGACTTGACAGAAAACCATCTCTTTGTGATCCTCGGTTCTTATTTCACCCCTACCCCTGTAGGCATATACCAGCCTCACCTCTTTCCTGTGCCTTGGACACTCAGATCTTTCTCCCACTCCAAGTTTTCTCCACTTCTGGTTTCATTGATCTCCCAGTCTCACCTCTTATCTCTCCTTTTATACAGACTGGCCTTGCCCCCTGCTACTCTGTGGCCTGTCACCTCATCGCAGCACCCTGTTATTTCTTTTATGTGCTGGATTTTTCCTGTCTGTCTCCTACAGAGTGAATATTAGTGAAGTCAGAGGCCTTTGTTTCCGTAGTCTCACTGCTTAGAGCAGTGTCTGCCACATATTAGTTGCTGACACATATTAGTAATTGTTAATCGAGGAAGACGAGGAGGGAAAAGAAGGAGGAAAGAAAAAAGGGAGGAAAGATAAATGACTCTTTTAAAAGGGATCTTGAGCTCAGCTTTCATTGGTGGATGGAATGTTAGTTTGATTTGAATGGTTTCAGGTCAAAGTGAGTTTACAGAGAGAGAAAGGGAGCATGCATCTGAAAATCAAGTTCCAGTCCCATCAGGAAGACACCTTATCAGTCATCACACTTTATTTAGGCTGTGAATTAAATGTTATCCTTTGATCTTGCTACCTTTGAGATTATAAGTTTACCAACAAATCTTCACAACTTTTTATTATGGAAGTACTCAGAGCTTTTGTAATTATAAAACAGGAACTCTTCTGATAGATTTCAGCATCAAATCACTTCACAGCAGCTTGTTTTCTGAGTGGTTGGGGAATGATGCAATCAATCTTGGACCAGATTATGATTCAAGAATTTTAATGCTTGAGTTATAGATTTTCTCCAAAAAGGCTCCTTGCTGGCTAATATGATTTTTAAAAATTCATGTTTTCTGTTAGGCAGTTATTCTCCTAAAAATACACAGTCGATTTTTATTATTTGTGGCAGTAAATATGAGGTTACTACAAACTGGGAATCAGTGCATATGGAGGCATTGCTTTCAGGAAAAATACAGGAGTAGGTCCAAGCAAGCCTCTGGTCAAAACATTGCTGTTAAAATATAGAAGTGTCCTTCATGTGCATTTCTGTTTCAAGACACCTTATTTAATACATATTATTGATTTGCTAACATTGGTCTCATGAGCAGCATCCCTACATCCCATGCCCTCTAAAGAACACCACAGCCTGAAAAAATGTTCAACAATGGTCATTCTGGAAATGCAAATTAAAACAACACTGAGATTCCATCTCACTCCAGAAAGAATGGCCAAGATTAAAAAATCAACCAACAACAAATGCTGGAGGGGATGTGGGGAAAAAGGAACTCTTCTCCATTGTTGGTGGCAGTATCAACTGGTACAACCACTGTGGGAATCAGTGTGGAGATTCCTCAAGAAACTAGGATTAGAGATTCCATTTGGCCCAGTTATCCCACTTCTGGGCATTTTCCCAGAAGAATTGAAAACATCATACCACAGTGAAATTTGTGCGCCCATGTTTATAGCAACCCAATTTGTAATAGTCAAATCTTGGAAATAATCCAAGTGCCCATCAATCAAGGAATGGATAAAAAAGATGTGGTATGTTTATACATTGGAATACTACTCACCTCTTAAGAAGGACCACATTGAGGTGTCTATAAGTAAATGGATGTGACTTGAGACAATACTCATAAGTGAAATAAATCAAACTCACATGTTTAAATACCATATTGTCTCCCTAGTATAAGAAACTGAAACAGTATATATGATCCAAAATCTACAATAAATACTGTCTAAGGGTAAGAAAGTGCTCAAAGAGCAAAAGTAATTGGGATAAGGGAAAGGAAGAAAGAAGGAAGGGAAAAGGAAACAGAGATAAATTTTTATATATGTATACATAAGATAGCTAAAATGACTATACCATTAAATATGTTAGTTATTGAAAAAAACAGTTAATACTTATATGATTAGATCAATTTTACACATCTATATCTGTTGATCTAAACAACTCTTTTGAAGGTAACGATATGTAATAATGCAAACTTTGTCAAATTCCTATCATCTTTTTTGGAAACCTATAATGTTATTGTATTGGATTTGTTGCTGTCGTTTGTTTTGCTTTTCGTCTTTGTCTTCTGTATCTTTTTTCCCTTAAATAAAAAAAAAGAAAGAACACCACTGCCTTCTTGCACAGTGCTTCAGCACTATCCTTGAGGAGCTATTTTAAAAAGCAGAATCATCAATCAAAAAAACACAAAATGAAAAACAAAACTATAAAAATGTGGCATTAAATCGCATGTGGAAAGGATTCTTATTCACAGAATGAGAATTGAGACAAGAAGACAGAGCTTTGCTTTGTTCAACTTCACTTGGGAATATGTGTTGGTGTCTAAAATTTTTATTGATTTGTACATGTGCATCTTCAAGTTCTGTATAAGCACTGTGATTACTAACTTTAGAGTGACAAATTTTAACAAGTAGGTAGATTTCCAAATCTTGAACCAATGAAAAATGAGGTTCAATTGTATTTTCTAGTTTCTTGAGATGTTAGTCTATCATAAAATGCTCTGAAGATATCTATTATCTGTCTGCCTATCTATTCTCTCTCTCTCATATAATAGCATCAAAGTTATCAAACTTGGATTAGAGCTATGTCACTGTTATTGTAAACTCCTGATTATAATTCAGATTTTAAAAAGTTCTGAAGCATTTTTCAGGTCAAGGTGAATATATATTTGGTTCATTATTTAATAAATATTTATTGTGAGCATTTATATGCTTTTTACCATTCTGGAGCCTTATAAAAACATAAAAATTTGTAATAACACATAACTTGTTTGTGATATACAAACTTTTTTTTACCACTTTCCTGAAAATATTTTACTTGATTCTCCAGTCTGAAATGTGCTTGGCAGCCATTCATCTGTGAATTGTTAGAGGCAGAAGGGAGAGATCTCTAGATTTTAGGGAAGAATAGTTATTAGAGAGAGGTCCCAGCCTAGAGAAACTGGTACAAGTCCAAAACAAAGGCCTGGAACTAGAATATATTATAAAGTCAGTGGTAGAAGCCAGGGTTTTTCAACAATCATACCACATGAGCTCCTTAGCCAGTAACCATAGTGTGAGCCTAGATTCTATGAGGGGACCAGTTGTCCAGACAGCAACAGTCCCTTTAGAAAGGTGAATCAGGTACCAGTTGTAGGCAATAAAGACTGTGGAGGTGAATGAAACTAAGCAAACCAAAGCATAGTGAGGTTGACCATCTGTCAATCCATTATGTCACCTTGCATAATGTTAAGAGCACAGTCTACAAAGCCAGATATCTTGGATTCTAGACCAGCTCTTAATAACTGTGATTTTGGGGACTGTTATACTCAGCCTTTCTCTATGTTTATCTATTTGTGAAACTGGAAAAGTAATACTAACATCATAGGGTCATGTATTAATAAAATGAATTACATATATGAAGTACTATATAAGCACAGGCTAGTCTTATTAAGAATATTTGTGCAATTATTTAAAACATTAAAACAAAGATATATTTCTTCATGAAATTTAATGTGCATTCAACATTTGGTGGCATTAGTGTGTTTAGAGTCATGGTACAGGTAATGAATGGCATGTCAAAAAGTAGAAACTAACCATAGAGTTGTATGGCTGCTGGGATGATGGGAGGGTTCTGCATCTATACCTTTAGTAGAGTGGCTGCTGGCTGAATTAGCTACTAAGCACTTGAAATATAGCTATCAATAATGACTAGCTTTAAAATTTTATTTATTTATTTTATTTTAAAGAAAATAAAACCAAACAAAATAAAACAGAATAAAGCCAATCAAACAAAACAGTGAAAATGATACAGGATTTCAAAACAGGATAATAGAATATCAACTATGGTTACCATAATACCTCTCATTATCTTCAAAATTGCTACCCATTCCATCAGACATAACAAAATTAAACAAAACAGAACAGAATAAAATCAATCAAAACAGAACATTGAAGAAAACAAAACAATAAAATGGGACAAAACAAAACAGTGAGAACAATATTGGATTTCAAAATAAAACAGAAGAAAATTCCCCATAATAGCTATATTGCATATTCTCTAAATAGATGCTCATACTACCAGCTTTAGACCTGCAAAGTCAATCAAACAATACAAGAATTAGATTGTTTTTGTACCTTAGTTGCTATCAACTCAGCTTATGATCCTTTGAATCAGGCAGTTGATTACAGGGGTTGGGGGTAGAGCTCTTCTTATCTTCCAGCTCACACTCCAGCAGGCTCATGGGAAGGGTGAATTGGCTTCTTGTTTCTCTTCCTGGCCCTGCATGGCTGCTGCTGGCTTAGTGGAAGGGCAAATTGGCTTTTTGTTTCTCCTCCTGGCTCCACATGGCCCTATTTACTTTTAATAAATTCAAATTTCCCATAAAAAGAAAGAGGGGTAGATACAGTGTGTCCTGGCATTGATCATTGGAATTAGAAAACATAGTCTTATTTTTTCAACAGAAGAATCCATATAGTGAATAAAAGTACATCAAGCAATCAGAGCTGAGGAGCATTCCATCAGGCTGCTGGAACATTCCTTTGTTCTGACTTTAACACAGTAGACGTGCTTATGATGGTCACTTTGATTTCTCATGGAGTTTCAATCACAGGGTAAGTGTGCCAGCAAGTGCTATCCCTTCATGTGCCCAGGGCTCTTATGCTTTGCACATTAGTCTCTGCTCTAGTTAGGATCTTAACTAACTCCCAAAAGCCATGTATTAAAGGTTCAATCTGTAGGTTGGTTCTATTAGGACATGACGTTTTAGATCTTTTTGTTACCCGGGTCCTTTCTTCCCTATTCTTTTTATTCCAGTCACGATGTGACCAGTTTTCCTCTGCCATGTGCTTTGTCCATGATGTTTTGCTTTGCTGCAGGCCTAAAACCAGAAGGCTAGTTGATTATGGACTGGAACCCATGAAACTGAGATGAATATTTTTGTCTTGTAAGTTGATTATCTCAGATAACAGAAAACAAAAACTAACAGCCTGTCTGAGTCCAGTTAACACAGTGTGCTTCTGGAGTGCTGACCTTCCAGATTTTCAGAGCCATGCAATTACAAAACAAGCCTTGTAAAGCAGCCTATTCTCTGTGGTTTCTCTGGAGTGCAAAGTTGTGACTTTTGATGGTGCAGCAAGTTCAGCATGTAAGAGCAGAAAGATGCATACAAGGTAGCAAAAACCTTTGGAGCCTAATGGACTTGTGACATAATTATTAAGTATCTGAGCTGGGATCAAAACCTTCATCTAATGTACTTTAATTCCATTACTCATTCACTACACCATATCCATTATGGGTTGAATTTTGTCCTGCCCATTTTTTTTGTTAAAATCCCAATCTCTAGTTCTTCAGATTTGACTTTATTTGAATAAAGAGCCTTTTAAGAGGTAAATAAATCAGGTTGGTGGCACAACCTGTAATTGTAGGATTCTATGAGGCTGAGGCAGGAGGATTGCGGGTTCAAACCTATTCTGACAAACTTAGTAAAACTCTGCTCCCCAAAAAGACTAGGAATATAGCTTTATATAATATATAAAATTAGACCCTTAGGGTGGATTCTTGTCACATATGAATGATACTCTTATAAAAACAGGAGATTAGGACACAGATGCAGAGTGAATGTTATGTAAAGATACAAGGAAAAGATTACTAACTATAAAGCAAGGAAACAGGTACCAGAAGAAACCAATCTTGTTGATACCTTAATCATGGACTTTCAAACCTCCAGAACTGTGATAAAGTAAATTTTTATTGTTTAAGCTGTGTAATCTGTATTACTTTGCAACACTCACCCTAACAAACTAATGTAACATCCAATCTCCACAGGGAATTTTAAGATAAAAGAAAATATTAAAATAATTCTAAGTTGCTTATGTGGTGTTAATTGAATAGGTATCAGGTGATAATTAGCAGTCTAAATCACATTCACTTCTTTCACACACAAATGTAAAGATTGATAACACTTGCAGATCCATCTGAAGTATTTTGGCTTGAGAATGACAAGGCGTAATGAGGTGATGTCACTTACTCTTCAAAAAATAGCAACACTTACAGATAGGTAAGGAACTGAGTCACTGTTTTCAACAAAGACTGAAAATGAGATAGATGGATATGTCCCAGTATTTGAAATGTTGACTGCATTTGCTTTTACTTACGAATTGTACTATAGAATATAGTAGTGTTCCAGCAATGTATGTATAAGCATTTCTTGCACTCAAAGTTGTTTTATTTTGATAATTTTTGAATTTCTTCATTCAAGTCTTTTTGATAAGCCAAAAGTTCTAAAATCCCACCAACTTAGTCTTATTTCAGTTCTCCCTTCAGCAAAGTGCTGTTGCCCAGAAGATGCAGATGAGGTGATGATGTCCTCATTCTGATCTGTCATCCCTCAGATGATGACCATGTTTTGCTGAAGTTTACATTTTTAAGAAACTGACATTCTATTGTCAGAAAGTTTGAGAGGAAAAAATTCAGGTAAAGCAAATTAAACCAAGGTTATAAACCAATTTACCCAATATGGTCTTAAGGAGAAAACAGTTGATAAGTTGGTTTTCAAGTGACAGATATATTCTTTTTTCTTTCAGAAGAAAAATCATTTTAGGCTTATTTTATCTTCAAGTGGCAGAATAACTACACAAATTATGGAACACAAGGTGATGTTTAGGCAGAATGAAAAATGCCATAAAATCTCACTTATATGTGGGCTCTAGGAAAGACGATGGGGAGGAAGCAGAGAAGGAGACATTGACCAGTGACAGGCACGGGAAATGATTTGTGATGTTCTGTTACACAATTGTGTGCCTGTAGTTAATACTATAGCACTAATATTATTTCAAAATGAATAAATTATGACTTTTATTACTGCATGTTGGCAGTACATAATGATTATATTCACTGTAAGGCATTGGTGCATGTACACAAAACCTTTTGATTCTCTTTTTTTCCCTTCCCTCTACCCACATTTTATTTTTTCAGTATCAGATTCATTTATTTATCTCAACACCTTGTAAATTTACTTTTCATGCATATAGATTCAAAATCAGAGTAGTGGGCCAAAGAACATATAAAACATGTAACACAGTTGTATTAATTCAAGGTACAGTTTTAGATATACTGTCTGGATTAGATTACAATACCTGGCTTCCCCCCTCTTTTTTTCCTATATCTGTCTCTCATTTCATACTTTACATATGTGTCTTAAGTTGTTCACATAAGAGAAACCATGTTTAGCTTGTGTATCTGACAGATATATTCTTATTTTCTAGAAAACCAAATAACACTGAATTATCATACCTTTTACATTTTCAGTATTTCAAATCACCCATGAATTAAATTATGCCTTTTAAGAACTATATCTTGCACAATTTTTATAATTGACTTTATTTTTTATTTTTACATTTTTATTTGTATTAGTACATGTTTTTGTACATAATGATTACACTTATTCTGAGGAGTTGGTACATATACACAACACATCTTAATTTTTTTTGTCCCTTTCCCCTCCTCTCTCCCACTCCAGCTCTTAGTCTCCTTCTTAGTTACAAAAGATCTATCTTCCTCGTTCCTATTATCTTTTATTTTGCTTTTTATTTATATATACTTTGTGTTTCTCACATAAGGAAAACCATGCAATATTTAAGCTTTATATTGGGTACATTTCACTAAACATTTTTATTATGGTCTCAAGGTCTTTCAATTTTCCTACAAAATATTCAAATTTATCCTTCTTTTTGGAACAGTGGTATTCCACTGTTTATAATGACATTTTCTTAATCCATTCATCTGTTGATGGACATAAAGGTTACTTTCAAGATTTAGCTATTATAAATTGTGCTGACTTAAACATGAATATGCAAATATTTCTGTATGACTTTATGATGACTAGTATGATGATTTTAACTCTTTCAGGAAAACATGTAGAAGGGGGAAACTGGGTCAAATGAAACTTCTGGCTTTAGATTTTTGAGGAATATCTATACTGATTTCTGTCATGCTTATACTAGTTTATATTCTCACCAACAATGTAGAGGGGTTACTTTTCTCCTGCAGCCTTGCTAGCATTTGTTATCATTTGATATCTTAATTGTGGCCATTCTTTTTTGGTTAAGTTGTAATCACAGTATTTTTTTAATTTACATCTTTTTAATGGTCAGAGATGAACATTTTTTCAAATGTTTGTTGACCATTTGTATTTCTTTTCTAAGAAGTATCCATTTCAATTATCCATTTTTACTAGATCTTTTATTTAGAGGGTCCTAATTTTTGAATTTCTTATATAGTCTAGATATTGCTCCTCTGTCTGAAGTGCAGCTGGAAATTTTTTTCCACTGTGTAGGTTGTCTTTTCACTCTATTGGCAGTTGCATTTACTGTGCGGAAGTTGTTTAATTTGTTATGATTCCATTTGTTGATTCTTGAAGTTAATTCTTGTGCAATTGGCGTTCTGTTCAGAAAGTCCTCTCTTATGTCTTAAAGCATTTTATCTCTTTTATTTTCCAACAGGTTAAGTGTTTATTTTAAAATTTAGATCTTTTAACCATTTTGATTTTGTGTTAGTACATGGTGAGAGACATGGTAAGGTATTTTTATACTTAATTTCTTGAGGGTCTTTTAAAATCATAAATGAATGTAGGATTTTGTTAGGGGCTGCATCTATTGAAATGATCATGTGATTTTAAAATTCTTGCTCCTGTTTAAATGTGGTGTATAACATTACTGATTTTCGTATGTTGAACCATCCCGGCATCCCTAGGACAAAGCCTAGTTGGTCATGATATGTGATCATTTTGGTGATTTTTTGCATCGTCTGACAGTATTTTATTGATCAGTTTTGCATCTATGTTTGTTAACGAGATTGGCCTGTATCAAGGATGAACTACACCTCCAAACAAACGTACTTACCAGTATCTATAGTGTTCCACCCAACAAGAGTTTACATTCATCTTAGCAACACATGAGAGTTTCTCCAAGATAGGACACACGGTAGCCTATAAAGCATGCTTAAGTAAATGCAAAATAATTAAAATTATTCCATACACATTATCAGATTACAGCACAATGAAATTAGTCAATGGCAAAAGAAATTACAGAAATTAGGCAAATACATGGGAATTAAACAATACCCTCTTGAATCAGCTATGAGTCACTGAAGAAATCAAGGGAGAAACTAGTTCCCTAAGTCAAACAACAATACAAGTACAATATACCAGAACTTATGGTACACAGTGAAGGTAGTCCTAACAGGGAAGTTTATAGCTGTGAATATTTATAGCTTGTCAGAAAAACAGTATAAGATCAAATAAATAGCCTAACAATATACCCCAAAGTCCTAGAAAACAAGAATAATCCAAATACTAATATAGTACAAGGGTGGAAATTGTAAAGATCAGAGCAAAAATTAATGAAATTGAGACTAAAAGAACAAGAAAAGAATCAGTGTGTTGAAGAGATGGTTTTTTAAAAGAAGAAACAAAATAAACAAATCCTTAGACAACCTTACCAAAAAAGGAGAGAAAGGACCCAAATCAATGTGATTAAAAATGAGAAAGGTAAAATCACAATGGGCACCATTGAAATCCAGAAGATTATTAATAATGTTTTGAAAATCTTTACTAAATTTGTGAATATAGAAGAAATGGATGGATTCCTAGATATATATGAATTAGCAAAACTGAACCAAAAATGTCTAAAACTCTGAGTAATCCAATAACAGGTAATGAAATTTAAGCAGTAATAAAAAATGTACTTACAAAGGCAAGTCCAGGACCCAACTGATTCACTACTGAATTCTACAAGGACTTTAGGGACGATGGAATGCCAAAACTCCTCAAATTTTTCAATGAAATCGAAAGAGAAAGGGTACTCATTCCTGGAAGCTAGTATCACTCTGATTTCAAAACCAGACAATAATCCAATAACTTGCATAATTAATATAAGTCTAATGCTCAGGTAGTTCACTATGCAGAGATTAGTCTTGACCTTAGATCAAGCCTTTAGTGGGATATTTACTTATTTATTTATTTACTGATGTATTGTCCAGTGTGGAACCCAGGGATTAAAGCTGTATCACAGCTCATAGTGGAATATTTAATTCATGTTCAACATGTAGTTGTATCATTATATTGTTCTATATGAATGGAGAGACAGTGTAACTATCAAATTGTGATTTTATTGACTGTGATTCTAGTTCAAAAAGACAGCGTTCATATTTACTCTTTTCATGGCAAGTTTTTATATATTTTTGCCTCTCCACCATACTCTCATGATAGGAATATTTGAAAAATAAAAATACAATTCAAATTAAAAGCCTTTGAAAGTTCTACATGACTCTAGTATACATAGATAGTATACATTAAGGCATTAATCATTTCCCCATGAAAATAGCATCCTGTTTCTAAGTCTGAGAAATGTTGGTCTAACCCAAGTTGAATTTATTACAAGAATTCTTGATCTTTACTGTGTTATTGTGTCCTACCAGTTTAAAGTTATGAGTAGATATGCTGCATTGTTTCCCCTGCAAAATTTTTATGAAACCCCCTCTTTATCAAAAAACATTTGTGTTCGTCTACTTTCCATACATCCGATGAATTACTTGAGGCAGCTTACTTTGTAAAGAAAAGAGGTTTGTTTTGGCTCATAGTTCTGGAAATGTAAAGTCTAGGGGCCTCTTTTGGTGATGGTCTTCTTGCTGGCGAAGTGCCAAGGTGGTCCAGAGCATCGCATGGTGAGATGGGGAACTTGTGTGTTATCTTCCTATGTCTGCTCCCTCATCTCATAAAACCACCAATATTTAATCATGAAGTCTCCACCCTTGTGGGACTCTATAACCCGAATTACTTCTCAAAGTTCTTTCCTTTGAACATACGATATGATTGATTATATCTCAACTCCCTTATTACTTCACAATTAGAGAATAAATTTCAACAAATGAAGTCTTGGTGGGGAGATATGAAGCTGTGTCCAAACTGTTAGTAGTAACTGAACAATTCCAAAGTCACACATAAAAATAAAGGGCACAAGATATCCATGGGAAATGGTGAGATCTACACCCCCATTTCAAATCCAGCCCAATTTTCCAGGTTTGAGGTCTGATATTTACTTTATGGTTCTACCTAGCATTTATACTTCCATGAGTATTCTGTGCTTTCTGTATATTAACATATGCTGTTTCCTCCATCTAAAGGTTCTTTTTCCATTCCTTTGGCTTTTAAACTTCTGTTTATCCCTAGAAAACACTCTATTTATGTGTTGTTCTTTCATAAGTCTTCCTTGGTCTATGGGTGAAGTTTTTTCCTCTGAGCTCCCCTAGAGCAGTGATTCTCAGACTCAAGCCTAAATCAGCATCGCTACAAGTTTGAGAAAGCAGAGAATGCTGATTCCAAAGTAGGATTTCTCATTCTGCAAATATAGGGTGGAACTTGAGAAGTTTCATCAAGTACGATTCACCTTAGCTTATGAAATAGACCTAGAAAGATTCACAGAAGCAGAGTGGTACAGGTGGTAATCAGAACACAGGAGGGAATGCATAGGTGATACCCTGTGCATCTGTACCTCTTTCTAACTGTTGGTCTTGGAGGACTACTCTAACCTTCATGACTCTTATTATTTTCCTTTAAAAAAGAAAAATAATGAATCTTTCCATTGTTGAGGATTAAGTGAGAATATCTGAGAACATGCTGTCAATTCTATAAATTCCATACTTTATGACTAACAAATGGTGTATTAGTGTCTTAGGGATGCCACAATGATCACAAATGAGGTGTCTTAAAACAACTCAAACATTCTCTCACAATCCTGGAAGCCAGAGACTGAGAGCAAAGTGTCAGCAGAGCCATGCTTTTTGTCCTAGTTCTAAGAGTTGCCAGTATTCTTTGGTTTCTTACCTCCAAGTTCATTGCCCCTTTCTCTGTTTCTATCATAGCAGGACCTATTCCTCTGTGTGCTTCTATCTCTGTGGAAAATCTTCCACTCTTAAAAAGACCTATTGGGTCAGGGTCCACTATAGTCCAAATAACTCCATCTTGACTTGATTTTACATGCAAAGACCCTATTATCAAATGTCACATGCACAGGCACAGAACCAGAATTAGGAATTGAACACATCTTTTTATGGAGCCAGTTCAACCCAGAAGGGTAGGCAGTGGCCACATAGCTACTTAAGGTAGGTCTGATTTCACAATCTGGCTGAAGATCTGTCTGCTTACAACACTGGACTTCACTTTCCAAATATTTCAGGCTCTATTATATGTTATGTATGAAACATAAATAATTTTTATGTTTAGATTTGGGTTTTTTCCCCAAGATATCTCACTATGTATATATGCATGGTTCAAAATTTGAAAAAAATCTAAAATACTATTGGTTCTAAGATTAGAGACATTCAAACTGTTTCATCTTTCCCATAATATAGAGCAGAAATAGCATTATGAATTCCACTTTTCTTTCTGACTCCTCTATCTGGAAACTCATCTACATACTAAATTTCAAAATATTCAAACACCTGTCAATTTATATCACATGCAATGTAAGCGAAAACTTCTTTTTTGTTAACAAGCTATAAACTGTCTTTTAAATAATTTTAAACTGCCAAAATTCAACTGTCACTCTTTTTTTAATTTTTAAAAAATTTATTTTAAAGAGAATAAAACCAAACAAAACAGAATAAAGCCAAT
Source organism: Dasyprocta punctata (assembly GCA_004363535.1). Classification (NCBI taxonomy): domain Eukaryota; kingdom Metazoa; phylum Chordata; class Mammalia; order Rodentia; family Dasyproctidae; genus Dasyprocta; species Dasyprocta punctata. Next base: position 28,656 of record RJWM01009229.1, read on the forward strand.
CAGAATGGAACAATTAAAGCAATACAGGACTTCAAAACAAGATAATAGGAAATCAACAATGGCTACCATAATGTCTCCTGCTTTCTTCAAAATAGCTGCACATACCATCAGACATAATAAAATCAAACAAAAAAGAATAAAACCAATCAAAAAAGAAGAATGAAAACATGACTTCAAAATCAGATAATCAGAAATCAACAATGGCTACCATAATACATCCTGTTACTTTCAAAATAGCTGCTCATACTATCACACAATAAAATCACACAGAACTAGACAGAATAAAACCAAACCTAGCAAAACTATGAAAACAATACAGGAGCTCAAAACAAGATAATAGGAAATTTACAGTGGTTACTGAGGCGGCTCAGGCCTCACAGCAGGTAGGACCGACGCGCTGATGAGGCGGAGACCAGGCTGATGGTGCAGATCCGGTTTAATGTGGAAGTGCAGCAGGCTATATAGAGGGTGTGGGCCAATAGGGAGTGAGAGCCAATGAGGGGACAGTATCTAGGCAGACTTAGGTCCGTATAGTGGGTGTGGGCCAATAGGGAAAAAGGGGAGGGCGGTATCTGGGGAGAGGAGCAGAAACAGCAGTCTCGTAGGGGATGTTATCTGATTGGTGGTAATTTTGTGCAGACCAGCGGCAGGAATAGGCCACAGGTTACCACCTTTCCTTTTTAGATGTTACCTCCCCTATCACTTTCATAATATCTATTGCACATATTGTACAAACTAACTCCTTCAGTTTTTTATGCCAGGAGATGTTCACTCATATGAGTCTGAATCATTTCATCCATGAGCATGATCTCAAGTTGCATGCATTTACCTACAAGAGCCTTGAGATTATCCTTTTTTATAGCTGAGTAGCTTTCCATAATATGAAAATACCTTATCTTCCTTATCCATTCTGTGATTGATGGGCAAGTTACCTCTTCTTTTTTCTGGTTTCCTGTTGCATGGAACAATGGTTTTCTCTCTTTTGACTTTCAGTCTATGAATTTCCTTCTGAGTTAAATGTGATTCTTGTATATAGCATATTGATGGATCTTGTTTATTGATCCACTCTTTCTTTCTTTCTTTCTTTCTTTCTTTCTTTCTTTCTTTCTTTCTTTCTTTCTTTTTTCTTTCTTTCTTTCTTTCTTTCTTTCTTTCTTTCTTTCTTTCTTTTTATTTGGTGAAATAAGGCCATTTACATTAATGGTTACAACTGGCATGCTTTGATTCTTCTTTGCCATGGTATCCTCCTGCTGTTGGCTTCCCATTTCTCCCCTTCATTCAATTGCCTGCCCTGTTTGGCGATCCCCCTCTGCTACTGTTCCCAGAACCATGGTCATCTTTATCGCTCTCTAGAATATCTTTCAGCAATCTATGTAAGGCTGGTTTGGTGATCACGAATTCCTTCAGTTGTTCTTTATCATGGAAGTATCTTATTTTTCCATAAATTTTGAAAGATAGTTTTGCAGGGTACATCAATATGGGTTGGAAGTTATTTCCTTTCAGGATTTGAAACACTTCACTCCAAGCTTTTCTTGAATTGATGGTTTGTTTGGAGAAGTGTGCCATGACTCTGATGGATTTTTCTTTATAGGTGATCTGTTTCTTTTCTATAACAGCATTCAATATTGTTCTTGTGCTGAATTTCTGGGATCTTGATTATTACACGTCTAGGTGTAGATTTATTTTGGTTGTAGGTAATAAGAGTTTTATCATATGCCTCACTTATCTGTATGTCAGGTCCTTTTCACATAGTTGGGAAGTTTTCTTCTATTACTTCCATAAATAGTCTTTTTATGTCATTTGTGTTGGCCCCCTCTTTTTTACTGACCTACTATTCTCTCTCTCTCTTTTTTTTGGCATTGTCTTGGAGCTATTGAATTGTTATTTCATGGTTCCTTGTTATATTTAAGATATCTTTTCTTTTATAATCACTAGCTGCAATCCAGTCAAGGTCTGAAAGTCTGTCTTCAGTCTCTTTCAAGCAGTTTTTCCAACTTTCAGTGGAGTTTTTAATTTCCTGACTATCTCTTTGAATCTGTTTCATGCATTGTAATTCTTTCATATATTGTTCATTCAAGGTTCCTATCATTTTCCTATGCTCCTCCTTTTTAAATTATGTCTTCTTTAGATATGCTCAGCAATTCTTTCATTATGTTTGTGATTTCTTCTTTTACCCGAGATATTATTTGTAATCTGGTTATTTTACAGTCTCAGGAAGTTGTTTCTTTACTTCAGTTGCTATCCTTTCAGAGATTTTAGGTGTGTGACTTCCATTTTCTTCCATATCTGTATCTCCCAGACATTTTCTGTGTAGACTGGAGGTATGAGATTTCTTTTTACTCCTTCTTCTTGACATTTTCCTGGGTTCAGGGACTTGGGACCCCCAAAGCAAACCATTTTTATAGGTTCCAGAAGCTTCCCACATTGACTGCCACTCCACAGTATAGGGGAATGAGGCACACACCTAGGTTTCTCTGAACCCAGGTTTCTGGGATGGCAGTGGGACATGGGGTGGGCTTCTCCAGTATAGGGAAGCCACTGAGGCTTCCCTGATGACCATGGGTGCATGATGGTGGGACTGCTTTTTCTCTGAGCCTGCATGGCTACTAAAAACCTCCCTCAATGGCAGCAGGTGCACATGCACATGTTTCTCTGATTCTCCTGGCCCATACTGTCTGTCCACAGGAAATGAGCATCTCCAATGGTAGCCAGTGAGCACATGGGGCATATCTGGCTATTTCTCCCTGACTGTGCTAGTTACCTGAGGGAAGTCAGCTTTCCTATGGTGGCATACATACAGGGGTGGGTCTGGCTATTTCTTCTTGCCTGCACTGGTTACCTGAGGGAAGCAAGTGTCTGGATGGTGACAGGTACACAGGGGTAGGTCTGGATGTTTTGCCCTGCCTGACTGCCCACAGAAGGCAAGCCTTCTGATGGCAGTGGTGCACAGGTGTGGGTCTGGCCATTTCTCCCAACTGTCACTCTGTAAATAAATATTTTTCGTTTTTGTTGGATAGGTGATAGTTTATAGAATCCTTATTATATTTCAGTTTGATGATGAGTGAATTTATTAGGGATATGTTTTGATTGTAATTAAAAGGTGCAATAATGTTTAATGAGAGGCATATACAGAGATATGGAAGAAAGTTAGGAAGGTCAGATGAGAAAAAAAGCCAGGGGTTTGAAAAAAGAGGTTAGGGCCATTTGCAGACTGGGGTCAGAGAAAACAATGACTACAGCAGCAAACAAGCCCAATCTGGGAACCAGCACCATGCACGGGCCTCCAGAGGACTGGAAACAACTAGATCCAAGCCTCTCCCCATGATCCAGAGCCATCTGCAGAACAGGATTAGAGAAAACAATGGCCACAGCAGAAAAACAAGCCCAGTCTGAGAACTGGCACCATGCGTGGGCCTCTGGCAGACTGGGAATAACTAGATCCAAAACTCTCTCCATGAGTCAGTGCCATTTTCAGACAGAGGTTAGAGAGAACAATGGCCACAGCAGCAAACAAGCCCAGTCTGGGGACGTGCCATGTGTGGGCCTCTGATGGACTGGGAACAGCCAAACCCCAGCCCTTTCCAACATGCAGGCTGGCAAACAAGAAGTACCCCCACCAAGTGACTGGCTTAACCAGAGAAATGCAGGCTTTAATGATAGCAATTGAGGTGGAATGCAATTGGTGCTTTGGTGTTTCACTAACACTGCAGGTCTAAGGCTGGTGGTCTGATCATAGGTTCAGAGGATATCACTAAACAGTGTGTCATCTGGGGGAGTGTCTCCTTTTGAGGGTTGCAGCCATTGCTGATTCACTAGGGTCTTGTTTTAAGGTCCTATGTCTTTTCCATTGTTTTGTTGGGTTGGGTTTTATTCTCTATTGTTTTGTTTGATTATGTTAAATCCCAAGCCAGGACAAGCTATTTCAAGGATAGCAAGATATATTATGGTAGCAATTTTGGATTTACTATTGGTTTCATCACATTCATTGTTTTGTTTTTATTATTTCTATTCTATTCTGTTCTGTTTGATTTATACTATGTCTGAAGTTACCTGCAGCTATTTTGAAGACATCAAAAGGCATTATGGTAACTACTGTTGATTTCATAATATTTTGAAGTCCTATATCTCTCCCGCTGGTTTGTTTTGATTGGTTTTATTACGTTGCATACTTTTTAAAATGAGATGAATAAAGTTGTATGAAAATACAATATATAATAAAGGAGAGGCTAGGAAAATAAACAGAGCACATGATGATATTGAATGCAAAATACGGAGGTTTGCTAGGCAGTGTCTAAAGACCACAAAGTGTGTTTACTATTTTAGCTCTTGGAACCCACTATTAAATAGCCAAAGTTACAGGATAGAGTAGCTAAATAAATATAAGTAAATAAAATGGTAGAACTATAAATATGTATACTTTTTCTGAAGGGTAGTTTGGTATACACCTTTCAATTACTCCATGATTGAGCTTGATTAAGGGACAGAGCAAATATCGTGGCACAGTGCCAAAGAACCAGGGACTAGGCCAAACAAAAACTTCTCATTTCCAAAAAACTGAAGAGGTAAGATTTTCTCACAGACTCAAAATCCCAAAACCAGCTACACCTGGAAGATACTTCAAAGAAGTAGTCATCATCTAAGGGTCCTAAATACTAGCAATAAAGCAGCCCACCATAGGCAACATACAAGAATCATCCCAGGAATTAAACTAGAGAGAGAGAGAGAGAGAGAGAGAGAGAGAGAGAGAGAGAATGAGAAGACACTTAAGAAAAATGCAACCCCAGACATCCAGTTCATCAAAGGCTAATCCAGGGGGCAATGAGGTGGGACAATCTAAAATCTTCACACCAGGCCTCTATGAAGTGGTAAAAACAAAGCAATTGAATGAGGTGCTAGAAAAAATGAAATCAGAAATAATCTCTCAGATAACTACAGAGATTACCAAAATACACAGCTTTGTTAGCAATGTCAGAGCAAATACAGACAGAAAAAATAGATGAAATTAAGAAAATAATGGAAGCTCAGTGTTACGGTTTATACATTGCATCAACTTGAGAAGTTTAGAAGCTTAATTAAGTAACTCAGCAGCTCTACATCCTGGGGTGTAGAGCACAAGCAGTTACCTGTTCATTGTGTCAATTTGAGAAGGTCAGAAATTTAACTGAGAGACTCAGCAGGGAGACAGGGTTCTTACTTTGTAAACATCCACAGCCCTGCAAGAGGAGAGCAGGCAGATGGTGTGAGTGCTACCCCCACCCCAGGGGACCACCCTGCATATTATAAAAGGTCAATGAGGAGGGACTGATTGCTGCTTCTTCAGAGGAACTCCAGTCTTCGCCTTCAGCTTGGACGTCATCTCCTGGCTTCTGGCATAGACTGTTCAGCTTCATTGTAGACTTTTCAGCCTTCTTCATAGACTCTTCAGTCTTCATCATAGACTCTTCAGCCTTCGGTCGTAGATTCTTCAGTGTTCTGTCATAGACCCATTGGCCTCCTGATATGGACTTGCATAGTATACTGCAGTAAGCTCCAGTCCTTGGGCCGGACCCTTCCCCCTCCAGCTTGCAGACACCCTCTGCAAGCTCCTTTATTCAACTTTGTGGCTGACCTTTGTAAGCCAATCTTGTTATTTCTTATACAGTTGTATATTTTGTGTTATATCTGTTTCTCTAATAAACCCTAAGTGATGCACTCAGCATAGGAAAGAAATGGAATATGTAAAGCAGATTCAAGTAAATATTCAGGAGAATAAAATCTCCATTGAAAGTATTCAAAGCAGAGTAGGCCAATGTGAGGATAGGATCTCAGATACTGGAGATAGGCTTGCAGTTAGCAACCAGGAAAAGAAAGACTTCTCAAAAATAGCATGGACCATGAGAAATCAATCCAGCAGCTGCTAGATGAGTTGAAGAATAATTTAGGATTAATTGAAATCAATGGAAATGCAGGAGAAGCCACAAATGACATTGAAAACATGCTCACAGACATCATGACAGAAAACTTTCCAGATAAAAAGAATTTCAAATACAGATAAATGAGGCATATAGAACTCCAACTAGCCAAGATCAAAAAAATCTATAGTCAGACATATCATAGTAAAGATTCCAGAAATTCAACACAAGAACAGAATCTTAAAAGCTGTTAGAGAAAAGAAACAAATTACCTATGAACAAAGCCCATCAGAATTACAGCTAACTTCTCAGCACAAACTCTCGAGTCAAGGAGTCCTTGGAATGATGTATTCCAAGTTCTAAAGAAAAACGGTTTTCAACCCAGAGTGATGTACCGCACAAAGCTATCTTTCAATATTTATGGAGAAATAAGATACTTTCATGACAAAGAACATCTGAGGGCATTTATGACCACCTCATACTGTACTCCCAGATGTTCTGAAAGACATACTGAAAAGAGATAATAAGGACTACAGGTCCACAAACTCCAATAAAAGGAATCCACCAGGGAAGGCAAACAATTAAAGGGGGGGACAGGTGGGGGAGCCAACAACAGAAAAATAACATGACAAGGATAAGTCAATACATATCAGTTATAACTATCAATGTTAATGGTCTCAATTCACTAATCAAAAGACACAGACAGGCAGAATGGATCAAGAAGCAAGATCCAACAATATGATGTATACAAAAAACACATTTTATTAAAAAAGAAATTCAAGTCGAAGGATGGAAAACAATACTCATGCAACAAGAACCCAGGAAAAACAGGGATAGCTATTCTCTTTGCATACAAAGCAAATTTCAAGCCAAGATGGATTCAGAGAGACAAAGAAGGTCACTATATCCTCATGAAGGGAACAATCCAAGAGGGAAACATAACAATCAAAAATACATATGCATCAAATTCCACTGCACCCAACTATAAAGAACAATTACTAATGGACATGTAAAATCAAATAAGCCCTACTACAGCTGTGTTGGGATATCTTAAAACCCCAATGTAACAAAAAGACAGATCAACTAGACAAAAGCTCAATAATGAAATATTACAACTAAATTGAACTTTTGAACAAATGGAGGTAGTAAATGTCTATAAAGTGTTCCACTCCAAAACATCAGACTATGCATTCTTGGCTGCACATGGGACGTCCTCCAAAATAGACCATATACTGGCTCATAGAACTTGTTCAAGTAAGCACAAAGGAATTCAAATTATCCCATGCATACTATCAGACCACAGTGCAATGAAATTGGAAATCCATAGCAAAAGAAACCACAGGAACTTCTTAAACACATGGAAATTAAATAGCACCCTACTGAACAACCAGTAGGTCACAGATGAAATTAAAGAAGAAATTAGACTGTTTTTACAGTTGAGTGATAATGACAGTACAACATACTGGAATTTAAGGAACACAATGAAAGTAATCTTAAAAGAGAAATAGCAGTAAATACCCATATCGGGAAAGCAGAGCAAGTGCATATAAACGACTTAATGGTGAACCTCCAACTTCTAGAACAAGAAAAGCAGACTAAACCAAAAGCTCATATGAGGGAGAAAATGATAAAGATCAGAGCAGAAATTAATGCACGAGACTAAAAATAAACTATAAAGTGTCAATGAATCTAAGAGTTGGTTCTTTGAAAGATTAAATAAAATTAACAAACCCTCATCCAACTGTATCAAAAAAGGAAAGAAAAGACTCAAATCCACACAATTATGAGTGAAAAGGGTGAAATAAAAACGGACCCTGCCGAAATCCAGAAGATCATCTATACCCACTTTGAAAATTTGTATTCTAATAAGATGGAAAATACAGAAGAAATGGACAGATTCCTAGAGACATATGAATTACCAAAGCTGAATGAGGAAGATATAAAAACTCTAAATAAACCAATATTGATCAATGAAACTGAATATGTAATTAAAAACCTATCAACAAAGAAAAGCACAGGCCCTGAAGAATTCACTGGTGAATTCTACAAGACATTTAGAGAAGACTTACCACCACTGCATCCAAACTCTTTAATGAAATTGAAAGAGAAGCAATACTACCAAATTCATTCCTGGAAGCAAGAATTACCATGATACCAAAACGAGAAGAACCCAACTAAGAAAGAGAATTATAGGACAATTTCCCTAATGAACATAGATGCAAAAATCCTTAATAAGATACTGGCAAATAGAATGCAGCAAATCATCAAGAAGATTATACATCATGATCAAGTGGGATCCATCGCAGGGTTACAGGGATGGTTCAACATACATAAATCCATAAATGTAATGCACCATATTAACAGAGCCAAGGGCAAGGATCATATGATGATCTAAATCAATGCAGAAAAAGCTTTTGACAAAGTCCAACACCCATTCCCCTACAGAAAATTGGAATAGGTGGCCTTTAGCCCAATTTGATAAGAGCCATCTATGACAAATCAACAACCAGAATCATGGTAAATGGACAAAAACTGAAAACTATCTCTCTAAAATCAGGAACAAAACAAGGATGTCCACTATCTCTATTCTTATTTAACATAGTCCTGGAAACTTTAGTCGGAGCAATTAGACAAGAGAAAGAAATACAAGGAAAAAAGATAAGAAAGGAAGAAGTTAAGCTACCATTATTTACAGATGACATAATACTTTACATGGAAGACCCCAAAAGCTCCAGCAAAAGACTACTATATTGAATAAGCAAATTCAGAAATGTAGCTGTGTACAAAGTCAACTCTCAAAAATCAATAGCCTTCCTGTACACGAATAATGAACCAAATAAGAGAGAAATCAGGGAAACAGCACTTTTCACAATAGGATCCAAAAAAAGTGAAATACTTAGGAATAAATCTAATGAAGAATGTAAAAGACCTCTACACTGGAAACTATAACATTGAAAAAGGAGAGTGAAGATGATATTAGAAAATGGAGAGATAGCCTGTGCTCTTGGGTAGGAAGAACCAATATAGTGAAAATGGCCATACTTCCAAAACTGTTAAACAGATTCAATGCAATCCCAATCAAAATTCTAATACCATATCTCATAGAATTAGAGAAAACAATCCTGAAATTCATTTGGAACCAGAAGAGACCTAGAGTAGCAAAGGCAATCCTGGGCAACATAGGCAAGGCAAGAGGCATCACAATCCCTGACTTAAAATTGTACTATAAAGCTACTGTGTTAAAAGCAGCATGGTCCTGTAAAGAACAAACAACAAACAAACAAACAAACCCAAAGATCAATGGAACAGTTTAGAAGATGCAGAAACAACTTCAGATACACTAAGCCACCTTATCTTTGACAAAGGTGCCAAACACATTGACTGGATGAAAGATAGCCTCTTTAAGAAATGGTGCTGGAAAAACTGGTTCTACACATGAAGATTAAAACTGGACCCATATCTTTCACCATGTACTAAGCTAAAATTGGACTGGATCAAATATCTTAATGTTAAAAAGGGAACATTAAATCCACTGGAAGATAGAGTAGCTAAAACTCTTAAAAACATTGGTGTAGGCAAAACCCTGATTGCAACAACTGAGATCTCATCCTATTGGAAAGCTTTTGCACAACAAGAGAAGCCACCAACAGGGTGAAGACATGACCATCAACATGGGAGACAATGTTTGCCAGCTGTACCTCAGATAAAAAATTACTGTTGAGAACATATAAAGAACCAAAAAAAAAAAATCCGTTCTCCCAGATTTAAAGACCCAATCCAAAAATGGGCATCTGAGATGAATACACACTTCTCAAATGAAGAAATACAAACAGCAAATAAATATGTTAGAAAGTGTTCAACATCACTGGTCATTCAAGAGATGCAAATTTAAACAACACTGAGATTTCATCTCACCCAGGAAAGAATTACTAGTATCAAGAAATCAACCAATAACAAATGCTGGAGGGACTGTGGGCTAAAAGGAATCCCTCTCTAACTTTTAGGAATGTATACTAGTGCAACCACTGTGGAAATCAGTGTGGAGATTCCTCAAAAATCTAGGGCTAGATGTACCATTTGACACAGGTATTCCCCTTCTGTGAATCTTCCCAAAAGAATTAAAAACTTCATACCACAATGATACATGTGCACCCATGTTTATAATAGCACAATTTGTTTTAGGTAATTTTTAAAAATCTTTTTTATTTTAAAGAGAATGAAACAAAACAAAACAAAACAAAACAAAACAGAAAAAATTGGATCAGAGCAAAACAATGCAAGTAACACAGGGTTTCAAAACAAGACAATGGGAAATCAATAGTGGCTACCATAATGTCTCTTGTTCTCTTCAAAATAGTTGTCCATACCTTCACACATATTGACGCCAAATAATGGAAAACAGACTAAAACCAATCAAAACAAAGAATAAAGGCATTATTGGACTTCAAAACAAAATGATTGGAAAACAGCAATGGCTACCACGATGTCTCATTTTCTTCAATGTAGTTGTTCATACCACCACGCATAGTAAAATCAATTCCTGTAAACTCTTTAGGAGAAGTTCTAGGTATATATAAGCCTATACATGTACTATCCTTTCTGTGTTAGAAGGAAAAACAAAAGAAAACAAAATAAAGTATAAGAAAAACAAGAAACAAAAGAGATAAATAAATAACAATAACAAAGAGCCTAAAACAATAACAATATAGGCTTTCAAAAAAAGGTGGTAGGAACATAACAAATTTTGTCACTTTGCATAGTTGTCTTCAAAAGTGTTACTTGAATTACCAAATATAGACATGCAAAATTGATCTAATCCTACAGATGTTAACTGTTTTGTTCCAAAAACTAATAGAATTAGTAGTACAATCATCTTAGTAATCTTGTGTATATATACAAATTTATAACATTTTTCTTTTCTCTTCCTTCTTTTCTCCTTTTCCCTATTTGAGTTATTTTTTATTCTTTGAGCAATTTCTTACCCTTTCACCATATTTACTAAAGGTTTGGTCTATTATTTACTCTTTCAGTTTCTTACACTAGGGAGACAATACAGTTTTTACACATGTGAGTTTGATTTATTTCACTTATGAGTATGGTCTCAAGTCTCATTTATTTACCTATAGAAGCCTCAATGTGGTCTTTCTTCATAGCTGAGTAGTATTCCGATGTATAAAAATACCACATCTTTCTTATCCATTCCTCAGTTGATGGGCATTTGGGTTGTTTCCAAGATTTAACTGTTACATATTGTGCTGCTATAAGTATGGGTGCACATATGTCACTGTGGTATGATGTTTTCAATTCTTCTGGAAATATGCTCAGAAGTGGAATAGCTGGGTCAAATGGGACCTCCAATCCCAGCTTTTTGAGGAACCTCCAGACTGATTTCCACGGTGGTTGCACCAGTCTACACTCTCACCAACAGGGGAGAAGTGTTCCTTTTTCCTCATAGCGTCTCCAGCATTTGGTATTGGTGGTTTTCTTGATCCTGGCTACTCTTTTTGGAGTGAGATGGAATCTCAGTGTTGTTTTAATTTGCATTTCTCTAGTGACCAATGATGCTGAATGTTTTTTCATGTATTTATTTGCCATTTGTATTTCTTCAGCTGAGAAATGTGTATTCATCTCAGATGCCTATTTTTGGATTGGGTCTTTGAATTTCAGGGGCCTGGCTTTTTTTAAAATTCTTTATATGTTCTAGATAGTAGTCCTTTGTCTGAGAGACAGTTGACTAAGATTTTTTCCCAATTTGTGGGTTCTCTTTTCACTCTGTTGGAGATTTCTTTAGACATGTGAAAGCTTTTAATAAGACAAGATCCCAGTTGCTGATTCTGGGGAGTATTTCCTGCACAGTTCGATTTTTGTTCATGAATTCTCTGCTTACCCTTATGTCTTCAAGATTTCTATCTACTTTGTCTTATAGCAGATTTAGTGTTTCTATTTTAATATTTAGATCTTTGATCCATTTGACTTTAGTTTAATGCAAGGTGATAGGCATGGGTCTAGTTGTAGTTTTCAGCATATGGATAGCCAGTTTTTCCAGCACCACTTATTAAAAAGGCTACCTTTCTTCCAGTGAACATGTTTGGCCCCCTTGTCAAACATAAGGTGTCTGAGCATGTTTGTAGTTGCAGTTGTATCTTATAATCTATTCCATTGTTCTTAAGGTTTGTCTTTATTCCAGTACCATGTGTAGCAGCACAATTTGTAATAGCTAGATCTTGGAAACAATTTAAATGCTCATTGACAGAGGAATGGATAAAAAAGATGTGGTATTTTTTTCAATGGAGTACTCCTCAGTCATAAAGAAGGGATAAACTAGAGACTTTTGTAGGTAAATGAATGCAACTTGTGACCATCCTCATAAGTGAAATAAATCAGACACACATGTGTAAACATCATATTGTCTCACTAGTGTGAGCAGCTGAAACAACAAATGTATATGTATAAGTATATATATAAGTTAAAACAGTTATGCTACTGATTTCTCTGAGTTCACTGAAGAGGAAGATTTGTGCTGGTATTGCTTGTACAGTGGAATGCACATGTCTTGTTCGGTGGGTGAACGAATTGAGGATGACAATGTTCAATGTATGTACCATTGTTGCCCCCTGATTTTTCTCTTTGAAATGAAGTGGGTTTGAAAAAATAATGATGGTGTAAATTATATTTGCAGACTGATTAAATGGGAATTGTTTGGGATATATTATTTAAAAACATGGCTATGAAATAGTGTAATTGTTTTGTAAGTCTTTTATTTACTTAGTTTTTTGTTTACATGCTCATATGTTCATAGGAAATATTTGAAAAGAAGATGAGACCAAGAATGAGGTGCTGTTTTTCTGGTCTGTGGAAACTGAGTCTCTGAAGAAGCAGACTAGACATGGTAAGAGCGAAGGTCTGTGGTGAGGAAAGATTTGGTCCAAGGTTCCAGTATGCAAGTTTGGAAGCTCTGACTTGATTTTTGGTGAAGGGAAGAGTTTTGAAAGTAGAGGCTATTGATCTCCCTTGCCATTGATTGGCATACATGTCCATAAACATACCTCCCAGTTTCAAGCTTCTTTGAGGGTAGAGCTAAACTGGCTTATGCCGATATCTTGTTTGAGGTAGTTTCTGAAGACCAGGGTAGGCAAAATTTTCCTGCGGATAAAAGGGATAGTGTGGCTTGTACTTCTTTAGTAAATTGCTAATTAGTAAGGGGAAAAGGGAAATAAATTACCAGTCAGATTGATACTGGAGCAGGCTTCCACTGAATGTGTTAACTCATTTTCCCTACATCAGTTGGAATCAGTGCTTTTTTCCTCTTTAATCCATAGAGGAAAATTATGTCTTTCTTATCATGATAGCCAAATTCTGCACTACCTTCTTTAAGTAAGTTTGTCTCAGGAATGATTATGGAGTAATTAGCACTTTATCCACACAGTTGAGATTTTTAAAAACTCTGATATCCTACATAGTTTAAAATTTTTATTTTATTGATGAAATGATATATGCATATGTAAAAATTAAAATAATAGAAATGTATTTAAAGTTAAAAGTTCTGTGCTAATTTCATCCTTATCCTTTCACTTCCTGAAAGAAAACACATTGAACTGCTCTATATCTCTACACATGCAAACACCAGAGTTTCCCTCCCGCAAAATGTGCAACATGCTTAAGACAAATTCAACATTGCAGTACAGATATTCATGGCTGAAAAATATGGCATGATGTAGACAATGTGTCATTTATTTAAGCATTCCCATGGCAATGGACATGTGTGTATCCATTCCTTTTTTTGCCATTTTAAATAACACTTAAGTAGCCGGGCATGGTGGCATACTCCTGTAATCCCAGCATTAGGGAGACTGAGGAGATTGTTGCAATTTCAAGACCAGCCTGGACTACAAAGTGAGTTCAAGACCTGCCTGAACTGCATAGTAAGACCCTGTCTCAAAGAGATGAAAACAAAGAAATAAACAAAAACCTTATTTTTCATCTTTCATGTTATTAAGTTGAGAATACTAGATTGTGGAACCAATGGTGTAGGCTCTTCAGTAGTCCTTCCTAATGCTAACAAGTATCATCAGAGCTGATGAAGGACTTTGTAGCACTTCACAAGGCTAGGTGAGAACATTTCTTTCTCTCAGTCATCTTGTCTTCCTCTTCCACATGAACAGGCTGTAAGTAAGAACACCAGGTTCAAATTTGTTCCAGGTTGAGGTTTACACTGAACTGGCAACATGAACTTGATATTCAGTCCCTCACCAGTGAGTTCCTTTAGTACAGTGAGGCCCTCTGAATGGTACACATGTTCTTATAAGGACACAGGGATCCAGACAGTGTGAATAACTTAACATGAGAAAAACAAACTCAATGTGCTGCTAAAAACAGAAATAAAATAACAGGTTGCTCATTGGATCTGCAGTTTCCCCTAAAACTTGGTGATATTTTAGTTTTTGGTATATATCTCAGAATTCCACATGAGAATTTACTTTAAAATCTCATGATAGAGAATCCTTTGTGATTCATTGGTAGTCTTTCCCAGGCATATTAATCCATTTTTCATTCTTATCATAAAATATCTGAGGCTTTGGGCTTATAAAGAAATAGGTTTATGTAGTTCAGATTTGAAAGCTGAAAGCCCAGCATCTGGTGGCCTCATCTATTAGTTCATGGTGAAGGTGATTTTGACTGGATCACAACATAGTGGGTAATGTCATGGTGGCAGCATGTGTGAAAGGGAAAGATCTCATAATGAGACAGAGAGTCAGACAACACTTAGGTGCTGGGCTCTTTCTTTTTATAACAATCTACTCTTGTGGGAATAACTAATAGACTATAGACTAAAATTAATTCCTTCTAAGGGCAATGCCCCCAGTGGTCTAATTTCCTTCCTTTAAGCTCACCTCTCAAATGTGCCACCACATCTTAATACCATCACACTGGGGACCAGGCTTCTGACACAGGAAACCTTGGCAAACAAATCTTAACCATAGTACCACATATGGGCAGTCTCAGACCCACACTGACACAATCTACTAAGCATTAGTATTGAGGGAACTTAGGGTAATAATCTCCCTGTGACTCCATCATCAAGATAAGTTGGTCTCCTTGGGAATCAATTTAGAGAGTGTATAGTTTCACAAACAATCTCATGTGCTCTAAATAAAGTGACCTGTTGATTTCTGTTTTCCCCATGTCTGTAATTGTCACCATGTTTTGTTGATGACAATTTCAAAACTTGGCAGTGTGTTGAAAGAGAGCAGTAGACCACAGTCATTGAATAAATTCATTGATACTGAGAGAAAACTGTTTAAATTTTTGTGGAATAGCAATATCATGGAGTAAAATCAAGAGTGTTAAGAATAGCTTATGTTGCGATGTATAGTGTTAGAATTGTGTAGAGAAGTTTTCAAGGAAGAGAACCACTCCTTTGCAGACATTCTGAGCTGATGGCTGTCCCTGGAAGGAAGTACTTCCAACTGTGAAGAAGGAGCTGAGGCTCTGGAATTGTGGAGATGATGGAGCACAGTTTTGATGACTTTGGTTGTTTCCTGGTCTTTTAAGGTATGATGAAACTTTTATGATCCAACCAGTCTTCCTTTGGTCTGTGTTAGAGTTAAAACATGGGGGCAGACCTGAAGTGCTACTTCTGGTGCCTCACTTTCATGGAAGCCCCAGCCATAGCTGAGATGCTAAAGCCATATATTGAAATGGCACTGGCCTTCTTTGTCACCTTCTGCCTGTCCAGTGTCCTGATAGAGCCATTAAATGGCAAATGAAAGTTCTTTTCTGGTTTCAGTGATTGAAATGTTTTCTTTTTCACATATCTCCTTTTTCATTAATACATGTATCCCATGCATAATAATCACATTAATAATAGGGAATTTGAACCTGTATATGTTTCTTAATTCTTTTTTTCCCATTCCCATTTCCTCCCTTTAAACTTCTACCCATCCCTATTTACAAAAGTTTTGTTTCCTTCTAGTCTCTTTTTAAACTTCCTTTCAATTCCTTACTTTCTCCCTTCTCCTTCTTTGTTCTCTTTCCCATCAGGTAAATTCTTCCAACTTCTCACTACCTAGTCTCTGTTTTGCTCCTTATTTACCATTTTTTTAGGTTACTCACACAAGAGAAAACATGTGATATTTGTTTATTTATTTATTTTTATTTTAAAGAGAAGAAAGAAAAAACAGAAAAATCAAGAGGCAAACAAATATAAAAAAAGCAAAATGACAATGACAACAACAATAACAAAACAACAATAACTATATAGATTTTCAGAACAAGATGATAAGAACTTACCAATGGTCAGTATATTGCATATTGTTATCTTCAATATAGTTGCTCAGGTTACCAGATAAAGGAATAAAATAAAACACTAAAATGTAAGAAAATATTGGATTATAAAAATAAGAGAGAAGGAAATCTCCCACAGTTGCTGTAATGCATATTGTAATCTTCCAAATAGATGCCCAGACTACCAGCTTTAGGCCTGAAAAGTCAATCAAATAATAGAAGCATTAAATTATTATTTTTTTACTTCAGTTTCTATGATCTCAGCCTGACTTCCTCTGAATCAGCCTATTGCTTACAGCAGGGTGGGGGTTGCTCTTGTCTCCCAGCCCATGCATTGTTTGGCTCATGGGAAGGTATGGTTTGGCTTCTTGATTCTCTCCCCATTGCCCAGGGTGGCTGCCCATTGATATTTAAACTTATGTGTCTGATTAATTTTACTTAGTGTCATGGTAGCAAGGTGTATATATTTACCAAAAAATGTCTTCTGTTTTTTCTTCTGTATGGTAGAGTCTCTATTGTATATAAATACCGTATCTTCTTTAGCCATTCATCTGTTGATGAGTATGTTGGGTTTTTCCAAGATTTTGCTATTATAAATTGTTCTGCTATAAACATAGATATGCATCTATCACTCTGGTATGATGCTTTTAACTCTTTTGGGAAAATATATAGAAAGGAATAGCTGGGTCAAATGGAACCTCTAGTTGTAGTTTTTTGAGGATTATCCATACTAATTTCCATAGCTGTAACAATTTACACTCCCACTAACAGTGGAGAGGGGTTGCCTTTTCTCCACAGCCTTGCCAGCATTTGTTATTGGTTGATTTTTTGATGATAGACTTCCTTTCTGAAGTGAGATGGAATTCGAGTTGTTGTTTCAATTTGTATTTCTCGAATGACCTATGATGTTGAATATCTTCTCATATTTTTATTTGATGTTTGTACTTCTTCATGTGAGAAGTGTCTATTCATTTTAAATGTCCACTTTTGGATTTGGTCTTTAAATTTGGGACGTTATGACTTTTTTGAGTTCTTTGTATATTCTAGATGTTAGATGTTTGTGTGAGGAAGAGATGGAAAATTTTTTTCTATTCTGTGGGCTGTCTCTTCACTTTGCTGGTGGTTTTGTTTGCCATGCAAAAGGTTTTTAATTTGATGTGATCCTAGTTGTTGATTCTTTGTAATATTTCCTGTGCAATCATGGTCTTGTTCATAAAGTCTTTGCCTACACCTGTGTCTGCAAGAGTTTTACCTATACTATCTTCTATCAGATTAAGTGTTTTTGCTTTAATGTTTAGGTCATTTTTATTTTAGTTCAGTGTGTGGTGAAAGATAATAGGTCTAGGTTCAGGCTTTGGCATATGGAAAGCCAGTTTTCACAGTGCCATTAAAAAGGCTATCTTTCTTCCAGTGAAGGTGTTTGACCCCTCTGTCAAAGATAAAATAGCTGAGTGTGCTTGAGTGTTTCTGCAACTTATATTCTGTCCCATCGATCCTCATGTCTGATTCTCTGCCAGTACCATGCTGGTTTTTTTTTTTAAGTCACTGTGGCATTGCAGTATAACTTCAAATTAGGGGTTGTGATGCCCCATGCCTTGCTCTTGTTGTCCAGAGCCGCTTTTGCTACTCCATGTTTCTTCTGGTACCATATGAATCTTAGAATTGTTTTTTCTAGTTCCTTGAGGTATGCTGCTGATATTTTGATTGGGATTGCATTTAATCTGTATAACAGTTTTGGCGGTATGGTCATTTTTACTATATTGATTTTGCCTTTCCAAGAACAGGGGATATCTTTCCATTTATTAATATCTGCTTCAATGTCCTTTTTGAGAGTATGTATCTAATGTATAGATCTTTAACTTCCTTTATTAGATCGATTCCTAAGTATTCTTTTTTATGCTATTGTGAGAGGTGTTGTTTCGTTACTTTCTTTCTTGGTAAGTACTATTGAAGTACAGGAATGCTGTTGCTTTTTGAATGTTGACATTATATCCTGCAATGTGACCAAATTTGGTGATGAGTTCCAGAAGTCTTTTAGTGGAGTCTTTGGTGTCTTCTATGTGGAACATCATGTCATCAACAAATAGTGATAATTTAACATTTTCCTTTCTTGTTTATATTCCTTTTATTTCTCTCATTTTTCTAATCACTCTGGCTAATGTTTCTGCATTGAAAACAGTTGTGATAGTGGATCTACTTGTCTTATTTCTGATTTTAGAGTGAAAGTTCTTAGTTTTTTTCCATTCAGTATGATGTTGGCTGTTCATCTGTAATAGAAAGCCCTGATCTGATACAAATGAATACCTTTTTTTCCAATTTTTTAAAGTCATGAATGGAATTGGACTTTGTCAATTGATTTTTTGTGCATCTATTCAGAAGATCACATCCTTGTCCTTGGTTCTGTTGATGTGGTGTATTACATTTATTGATTTGTATATGTCAAACTACCCCTGCATTCCTAGTATGAATCCTACTTGGTCATGGTACATTCTGTTTGCCAGTATCTCACTGAGGACTTTTGTGTCTATGTTCATGAAAGGGATTGGCCTGTAGTGGTTTTTTTTTTTTTGATCCTTCTTTTGTTTTCGTATCAGGGCAATGATTGGTTCCAGAAATGACTTTGGGAATATTGCTTCCTATTCCATTTCATTAAAGAGATTAAGAAGTAATGGCATTAGATCTTGTATAAATTTCTAGCAGAACTCAGTCATAAATCCATCAGGATCTGGGGTTTTATTTGTTGGTAGTTTTTATTATTACTTCTTCAGTTTTATTGACTGATCTTGGGTTATTTAGAATTTTCATATCTTCTTGATTCAGCTTTGGCAATTCATATGCATCTAGGAATCTATCCATTTCTTCTGCATTTTCCATATCAATAGACTACAGATTATTAAGTGCTGATGATTAAGTGCTGATGATCTGGATTTCTGCAGGGTCTGTTGAGATTTGACCCTTTTCATTCTAATTGCATGGATTTGAGTCTTTTGTTTCTTTGGTGAGATTGGCTATGGATTTGTATATTTTATTTAATCTTTCAATGAACTAACTCTTTGATTTGTTCATTCTTTGTTTTGTGTTCTTAGTTGCAATTGCATTAATTTGTGCTCTGAGTTTTATAATTTCATTTCCTTTACATACTTTTGGTTAACTTAGTCTTCTTGCATACAAGCTTGAGGTTCAATATTAGGTTATTTATTTGAGCTCACTATGTTTTTCTGATGTGAGGATTCAGTGCCATAACCTTCCATCACAGGATTGATTTCACTGTATGCCTTAAGTTCTAATATGTTGCACTGGCATTTTTGTTTAATTTTACAAACTATCTAATTTCTTCTATGATCCATTGGTTTTTCCAGAGGATGTCATTTACTTTCCAGTCTTATGGATTCTTTCATCACTTATTTCCAATTTAATTGCACTATGATCTGATAATATGCATGGGATGATTTCAATTCCTTTGCATTTATTTAGGTATGTTTTATGAGCTAGTATGTTGTCTATTTTGGAGAAAATCCCATGTGCTGCTGAAAAGAATGTGTTTTCTATTGTTGAGTGAAATGCTCTATAGATATCTACTAAGTCAATTTGTTCAAATGTTTGATTCAGATCTCATATTTCTTTGTTGATCTATTGTGTTGTTGATCTATTTGTGACAATGGAGTGTTGAGGTTCTTCATTACAATTGTGTTAGTGCTTATATGATTTGTCATACCCATTTGTCTTTGTATTATGTAGTTGTGTCTGCTAAAATTTGATATATATGATGAGTCTTTGTTTGAAATTCACTTTGTCTGCAAATAAAATAACTACTTCTGCTTTTTTCTGCCCTAGAATCTGGTTGCATGGAGTAAATTTTTCCATCTTAACTTCCAGTCTAAGAATTTATCTTTGAGTTAAATGTGTTTCTTGGATGCAGCATACTGTTGGATCTTGTTTATTGATCTATTCTGCCAATCTGTTTCTTTTGATTGGTAAATTGAGACCATTCACATTGACAGTGATGACTGATAGGTATTGAATTATCCTTGTCATTATATTATTTTCCTATCATTTGTTTCCTTTATTTCCATTCTTTTTAATTGCTTACCTTGCACAGTAGATTCATCTTTGGGGATTTTTGGAATTGTCATTTTCTAGAATATCTTTAGAACTTTTTGGAAAGCTGGTTTGGTGGTCATGGATTTATTTAAGTATCCTCTCTTATAGAAATATCTTATTACTCTATCAATTTTGAAAGATAATTTTGCAGAGTATGCCAATCTGTACTGAAGGTTATTTTCTTTCAGGACTTGAAATCCTTCACTCCAAACTTTCCTTTACTTAAGAGTTTGTGTTGAGACATATTCTGTGATTCTAATGCATATTTTAAAAAATGAGTGATTTCTTTTTTTTCTCTAATAGCTTTTTAGTATTTTTTGTCTTGAATTTCTAGAATCTTGACTGTCATATGCCTTGATGTTGTCTTTTTTCTGATCATAACTATTTGGAATTCTATATGCCTCATTTATCTGTGTGTCAAATTCTGTTTTTATGCTTGAAAAATTTTCTCCTATTACTTCTGTGAACAGGTATTTTATGCCCTTAAGTTATCTTCTGATTTTCATTAATTGTAGTTAATCTCATATTAGTCTTCTTTGCATTGTTTAGCAGCTGTTGGATTGATTTTTCATGATCGCTTGCTCCCTTTAAGAAATCTTCCAACTGATGATCTCCAAATGCAATCCTGTTTTTTGGTCTGATATTCTATCTTCAAATTGATTAACTTGGCTGTGTATACTTTCAGTAGAAATGTTAATTGATATTTTTTTGAATCTGTTTTATGAACTCAGTTCTTTCCTATGTTGGCCACTCATTCTTTACATGTCTTTCCTAAGTTTTTCTGTTTTTTTTTTAATCCATATCCACTCTAGATTCACTAACCATTTTCTTTATTATGGTAATTAACTTTTTAATTATCTGTGTAATCATCTCTGCTTTGGTTTTTTCAAGAGACTTACCAATCTGTTTTATTATTTCTGCTGATACAGTTTCAGAAATTTCAGATTAGTAGCTTCTGATTTCTTCCACCTCAGTGTCCCCTAAGTTTGCCTAGGATGAATTGCGGGTGTGGGGAGTCACTTTGCTTCCATGCTTGTTCATTTTCTATTTTTTGTTTATGTGTTCTCTGCATTGAGGCTTGTAAGTTGCTTGTGGTAAGTAGCTTTATTACTAGCATTGAGCCTGCTTAAGAAAATGACTATTTTCACAGATGTATTTTCTTTTAGTTGGCTTTTGGCCTTTGAGTCTATGCCAGGATTCTACCTCTTCTTTTTAGTAGAAGTGAAAGATTGCCACCTCTTTAGCCTAGCACCCCGTTCTTTGGTACTATAGTATTGTTTATGACCCCTAGACAATTTAGGTATTGGCATATAAAAACTCAGCTAGCTGCAACAAGTATGTTTTGGCTAAAGTTGTGTAATCAATAATAATAATTACAATAGGGAATGGAGATTAAACTAGGGAAATAGAAAATGAGAAAAAATACTAAGGGGACAATTTGAAAAAGAGAAAGTGAGAAAAGTGGGGAGAGAGAGTAAGTAAATGATGATCTATTCAGATAGATAAAGCAAAGCAATATTTATTTTTTTTAATTTAAGCAGAAAAAGGGACATATATAGCAAAGACAAAAAAACAAAATAGACAAACAAATGACTACAGTAAATGCACAACAGTAATATTACAGGTTTACAAAACAGGATAGTAGAAACTTGACAATGGTTGCAATATTGCATATCATTATCTTTAAAATGGTTGTTTACATTAACAGATATAGACATGTAAAATTGATCTACTCATATCAGTATTAATTGTTCTTTCTCAATAACGAATACATTCAACAGTGTGTTCGTTTTAGTTATCTTACATATACATATATACAGATTTATATCTTTTCCTTTTTCCTTCCCTCTTTCCCCCTTTTCCCTTCCCAGTTACTTTTGCTCTTCGAGCTGTTTTGTACCCTTTCATAGTATTTATTATAGATTTTGGATCATATATACTTTTTCAGTTTCTTACACTAGAGAGACAATACGGTGCTTACACATGTGGGTTTGATTTATTTCACTTAAGAGTATGGTCTAAAGTCGTGACCATTTACTAATAAAAGTCTCAATGCAATCTTTCTTAATAGCTGAATAGTACTCCATTGTATAAAAATACCACATCTTTTTTATCCATTCTTTGATTGATGGGCACTTGGGTCATTTCCAAGATCTGGCTATTACAAATTGGGTTACTATAAACATGGGTGCACAGATATCACTGTGGTATGATGTTTTCAGTTCTTCTGGGAAGATGCCCAGAAGAGGGATAGCTGGGTTGAAGGGGATCTCTAATCCTAGCTTCTTGAGGAATCTCCACACTGACTTCCACAGTGGTTGCACCAGTCTACACTCCCACCAACAGTGGAGAAGAGTTCCTTTTTCCCCACAACCCCTCCAGCATTTGTTGTCGGTTGATTTTTTAATCTTGGCCATTCTTTCTGGAGTGAGATGGAATCTCAGCATTGTTTAAATCTGCATTTCCCGAATGACCATTGATGTTGAACATTTTTTCATATATTTATTTGCCATTTGTATTTCTTTCTCTGAGAAGTGTGTATTCATCTCAGATGCCCATTTTTGGATTGGGTCCTTGAATTTTAGGGACCTGATTTCTTTCAATTTTTTATATGTTTTAGATAGAAGTCCTTTGTCTGATGAACAATTGGCTAAGATATTTTTTCAATTCGTGGGCTTTCTTTTCACTCTGTTGGAGATTGCCTTTGACATGCAAAAACTTTTTAGTAAGATGAGATCCCAGTTATTGATTCTGGGAAGTGCTTCCCATGCAACTTGATTTTTGTTCATAAACTCTCTGCCTACTCCTATATCATCGAGATTCTTACCTACTCTGTTTTCTGGTAAGTTTAGTGTCTCTGTTTTAATATTCAGATTTTTGATCCATTTTGACTTTATTTTAGTGCATGGTGATAGGCATGGATCTAGTTTTAGTTTACAGCATATAGAAAGCCAGTTTTTCCATCACCATTTGTTAAAGAGGCTATCTTTCTTCCAATGTACATGATGGGCCCCTTTGTCAAAGATGAGGTAGCTAAGTGTGTTCGTAGTTGTGGCTGTATCTTCTAATGTATTCCATTGATCTTCAGGTCTGTTTTGATTTCAGTACCATGCTGATTTTATCACAGTAGCTTTGGAGTATAGTTTCAAGTTGGGGATTGTGATGCCTCTTGCCTTCCCTTTGTTGCCCAGAATTGCCTTTGCTATTCTAGGTCTTTTCTGGTTCCAGATGAATTTCAGGAATGCTTCCTCTAGCTCTGTGAGGTAGGCAAGTGGTATTTTGATTGGGATTGCATTAAATCTGTATAATAATTTTGGGAGAATGGCCATTTTCATTGTTCTTCCTATTCATGAACAGGAATATCTTTCCATTTTCTGAAATCTTCCTCGATTTCCTTCTTTAGAGTAATGTAATTTTCACTGTATAGATCTTTTACTTCCTTTGTTAGATTGATTCCTAAGTATTTCATTTTTTTGGATGTCATAGTGATAGGTGTGGTTTCCCTTATTTCTCTGTCGGTGACTTTGTTGTTTGTGTACAGGAATGCTATTGATTTTTGAGGGTTCACCTTGTATCCAGCTACCTTACTGAATTTGGTTATTACTTTTATAAGTCTTCTAATAGATTTTTGGGGGTCTTCTATGTAGAGTATCATATCATCTGCAAATAATGATAATTACACTTCTTCCTTTCCTATCCTTATTCCCTTTTTTTCTTTCTCTTGTCTAATTGCTCTGCCTAATATTTCCAGAACTATATTGAATAGGAGTGGTGATAATGGACATCCTTGTCTTGTTCCTGATTTTAAGTTGAAAGTTTGCAGTTTTTCTCCATTTAGTAGGATGTTGGCCATTGGTTTACGGTATATGGCTTCTATCAGGTTGAGGTAGAGACCATCTATTCTAATTTTCTGTAGCATTTTGATCATGAATGGGTGTTAGATTTTGTTGAAAGCTTTTTCTGCATCTATTTAGATGATCATGTGGTTCTTGTCCTTGGCCCTGTTGATATGGTGTATTACATGTATTGATTTCTGTATGTTGAACCATCCCTGCATTCCTGGGATGAATCCCACTTGATCGTGGTGTATAATCTTTCTGATAACTTGCTATATTCTATTTACCAGTATTTTATCGAGGATTTTCACATCTATGTTCATTAGAGAGATTGGTCTGTTATTTTCTTTTTTAGCTGGGTCTTTCTCTGGTTTTGGTATTAGGGTTATACTTGTTTCCAGGAATGAGTTAGAGAGACTTGCTTCCCTTTCAATTTCATTGAAGAGTTTGAGGAGTGTTGGCATTAAGTCTTCCCTAAATTTCTTATAGAATTCAGCAGTGAATCCATCAGGGCCCGCGCTTTTTTTTGTTGGTAGGGTCGTAATTGCATTTTCAATTTCATTAGCTGAAACTGGGCTATTCAGCAGCTTTACATCTTCTTGACTCAGCTTTGGTAATTCATAGGTTTGTAGGATTCTGTCCATTTCTTCTGTGTTATCGAATCTATGTGAGTAAAGGTTTTCGAAGTAGGTGTTGATGATCTTCTGTATTTCCTCCAGGTCTGCAGTGATTTCACCCTTTTCATTTCTTATTGCAAGAATCTGAGTTTTTTCTTTCCTCTTCTTGATAAGGTTGACTAGGGGTTTATCAATTTTATTTACTCTTTGAAAGAACCAACTCTTCAATTCATTAATTCTTTGTATTGTTTTCTTAGTTTCAATTGCATTAATTTCTGCTCTAATCTTAATAATTTCCTCCCTTCTTTGGGCTTTGGACTTAATTTGCTGGTCTTTTTCTAGAAGTTTGAGGTGCAGCATTAGGTTGTTTATGTGTTTTCTTTCCGTTTTTCTGATATGAGAGTTTAGTGCTATAAATTTCCCTCTGAAGACTGCTTTCATTGTATCCCACAGGTTCCAGTAATTTGTATTTGCATTTTGATTCAATTGTAGATATTGTTTAATTTCTTCTTTCACCTCTTCTGTGACCCATTGGTTATTTAGGAGGGTGTTATTTAATTTCCATGTGTTTATGCGGTTATTGTAGGTTTTTTTGTCATTCATTTCCAATTGTACTGTGCTATGGTCAGATAATATGTATGGAATTATTTCAGTTCCTTTTCATTTACTTAAGCATGTTTTGTGGACCAGTATATGATCTACTTTAGAGAATGACCCATGCGCAGCTGAGAAGAATGTGTATTCTGATGTGGATGGGTCGAATACTTGGTACACATATACTAGGTCCATTTGTTCACAAGGTTGATTCAATTGTGTTATTTCTTTGCTGATTTTTTGTTTGGTTGATCTGTCTCTCTGTGACAGTGGGGTGTTAAGGTCCCCTGTTATTACTGTATTATTGTTTATTTGTTTTTTCATATCTATTAAGAATTGTCTTACATAGTTGGGTGCTCCCACATTTGGTGCATATATATTTATGATTGTTATCTCTTCCTCTTGAAGTTTTCCCCTAACAAGTATGTAGTGACCTTCTTTATCTCTTTTGATCATTCTCGGTTTGAAGTTTGCATCATCTGCAAACATAATAGCTACCCCTGCTTTATTCTGGGTTCCTGTTGCATGGAGTATTGTTTTCCAGCCTTTGATTTTTAGTCTGTGAATTTCCTTTTGAGTGAGATGTGTTTCTCGTACACAGCATATTGTTGGGTTTTGTTTCTTAACCCACTCTGCTAGTCTGTTTCTTTTTTTTGGTGAGTTGAGACCATTTACATTGATTGATAAAAGTGATATGTACTGGCTCATCCCTGTCATGATATCTTTCTGTTGTTGGTTTTCTACATTTTCTGTTTAATTACTTGCCCTGCTTAGTGGTTTCCTTTTGTTGTTATTCTTAGGATTGTGGCTATCTTTGTCTCTTTCTAGAGTGTCTTTCAGTACTCTTTGTAGTGTTGGTTTGGTGGCCATAAATTTCTTCAGTTGTTCTTTGTTATGAAAGTATCTTATTTCTCCATCAATTTTTAAAGATAGTTTTGCAGGGTACATCAATCTGGGTTGAAAGTTGTTTTCTTTCAGGATTTGAAATACTTCACTCCAAGCTCTTCTAGACTTAAACTTTTGTGTTGAGAATTCTGTTGTGATTCTGATAGGCTTTCCTGCATAGGTGATCTGTTTCTTTTCTCTGACAGCTTTTAGTATTTTGTTCTTGTGCTGTATTTCTGATAGTCTAATTATTATATGTCTGGGTGAAGATTTATTTTGGTTATGGTTAATTTGGGTTCTGTATGCCTCAGCTACCTGTATTTCAGATTCTCTTCCCATGTTTGGAAAGTTTTCTGCTATTATTTCTGTGAATACTTTTCATAGGTCTTTAGTATTGACCTCTGGCAAAGCAATATTTAAAAAGGCATGGACAAGAAAATAGGTGGTATAAATCGAATCTCCACTACAAGCACAAAAAGAAAATAGTAAAGATAAAAACTTTCCAATAGAGGAGAAAAATAGATTAAATGACTGGGAAGAAAGAGAAAAAAAGAGAAAGAAAAGTCCTATGTATTTCAAAAGGATCGTTTTCTTCCAGGGCCAGTGGCCTATAATCTTACAAATCACATTCCTCTTTGCCTCTATTTACAGTCTGTGAATTTGTATGGAGGTTACTCAGTTCAAGGAGACCTCTATTCTTTATCTTTTGTTTGTATGTTCAAGCTATGGTATCAGATCAGGAAAGGTATGTCACCTTGGTTCTGGAACTCCTGTCGTGGACTGCTGCTTTTGGAGACAAACTCTAGTTACCAGATGTATATTCTGATGTCCATGGGACAGGCTCTTACTGCCAAGTGGAGGCTTACATTGACTCTGGACACCTAGAGGAGAACCATATCTGCCCAAGTCTAACATTGGGAGAGTGCTGCAGACCCACTGAGGTCACAGGCCTCTGGGTAGTTTCTCACAGGGAACCAAAGTACCGGCAAAATAGGCAGACAGTTAATCCTTTCTGTGTAACTAGGCAGAGGACTGGTTTATTGTGTTAGGTAGGAACTGTGCTTAGGACTCTGGCAGAATGCAGGGTACAGATTGTTATATGCCCAGATTGGAGGGATTGAACTTGATGCTGAATGATGCTGCCACATTCCAGGTGTAATGGGGAGATTCACACAGGAGCAGAGCACCCCATGTATACACAGGTTGCCTAGGGACTGGTGCAAGATATCAGACAGAGTCTCTGCAGGGTGTGGGATTAGAGCAGGACATTGAGAGCTGGGAGTAGGTTCAGTCAAGCCTTGGTTGTCAAGTATGGACTCAAACCAGACCAGTGTCAGTTCTGTGTGCCAGATGAATGTCCCAGTTGGCATGGGATAAACTATAGGCTCCTGGTGCTGACCTGGGTATTCCCAGGGTTCAATATTGAAGATTCCTAGCACAAGCAGCCATATGTTTGAGAACAGGTAGGTGGGGAGGGAGTAGTTCCTATCCCTGATCACTCCTCACTTGGTGCCACCAAACATGCTGCCAGGTTGCAGCATCATCTGTGTTTTGGAGTTGGGGCCATGAAAGGGAAGGTCCATATACCCCCAGTCTATCCTGTGAGTCTAGCCTCTGCTGCATTGCTAGGGACCTTCCAGGTATTTGACAGCTTCCCAAAATGATTGTCAACATGATAGGTGAGGTGGAGACCATATGGCCCAGTTCTGCCAGACTGGTTTCCCTCTTTTAAACTCCTATGCATATGTGTTATTTAATCTACAAGTGTCTTCTTTTAATTTGATCTTTCTAGATTTTTTTGTCTCTCCTCTTCTAATTACTTGTGTTTTTAGTTGACCTTCTCTGAGTCTCTCAGATGTGACTTTTCCTCTATTTAGCTACGTTAGATCAGTCATTTTCCTGGATTTGACTGATTATGATACCCATGGATTTAGACCCTAGCTGCTCATTCTTTTTTTTTTACTTTAAAGTGAATAAAAAACAGTAAAAATAATACAGAATTTCAGAACAAGATAAGAAATTAATAATGGTTATTACATTGCATAATGTTGTCTTCAAAATAGTTGTTCAGATTACCAGATATAGGCATGAAAGTTCTTTTCAATGAACTAACAGAATGATTAGTAGAATTATCTTAGCCATCTTATGTGTGTGTATATACATATATATATTTTTCCCCTTCCTTCTTTTCTCCTTTCTCTCATCCCAGTTGTTCTTTCATTTTTTAGTTGCTCATTTTTATTCTTCAGGCTTCATCTTCTGGTTTTAGTGGAGACCAAAATTCTTAGGTTTGTACGTTTCAAATTCAATATGTTACTCTCCAACTATTGTAGGAGAGTCTTTATGCTAAACAAAGAATAGTGGCTCACAAATGAAAAAGGACTGTATCCTTTACTGGCCAATGTAAACAAAAGGCTCTACTTTGGAAAATTAAAGGGGCAATTTGTGTAGATGAGGCTTCTGTTTGTGTAAGAGTTTTTCTTTCCGCAAGATACTTAAAGTTACAATTATTACAAATTGAGACATAAGGAATATGTTCATATATTAAGTGAACCAGCTCATGTCTACTGTCTCTTTTGTGCTAGAGTTAGTATCTAAGAAGAAGGAATGAATAAGTCCTATGTCAAGGAGTTCACCATCTAGTGGGATTAAACAGGCTGCCTTGAGAAGAGGTGCATGTAAAATAAAAGAATTCATCCAGTTTCTAACTTTAAGCTCTTGTCCTCCAATTATGTATGCAATTAATGCTGTATTCATTTACAGTTAAAGGTCTCATGATAGTTGGTAGGAAAAGAAACTTCCTGAAATCACAGTATAAACACCAAGATCTACTATTTACTAGTTTGGACACTGTATGCATCAGGAAAGACTACCAGCTATAATAACAACCCAGAACCTCACTGGATTAACAATGAAATATTTATTTTCTGTTCATCTCAAAATCTAGGGAGGATCAGGTTTGTGTTTTTGATAGGACCATGTTCGTTTTGTGTCTGTCATACTCAAAAACCTTGAAGTTCATCCTTGAATTCTCTTAATCAAGTTGAAGAAGACAAGAGAAAGAGTACACAGATGGTTAAGAGAAGTCTTAGGAGCCTCCTGGAGAAGCTGAATATCTTTTCTATTTGCATACTATCTAGAAACTAGCTACATAGTCATGCCTAACTTCAAAAGAGTTGAGGAAGTATATGTAGCTGTATGCCAGAAAGAAAAATGAAATGAGTTGCACTCATTGCTAGATGGATACTGGATAAGTTTCTTGGATTAAGTTAAGTATCTGCTACCTGCATTAGTCTTTGTGGTTGGAAGGTACTACAGAGAATATAAAAATAATTACATAATGCTAAATGAAATAAATTAGGTACAAAATGTTAAATATTCTATCTATTGTATGAGAAATGAGATATAAATAAATATATGAATAAAATAAAGTAGAGATAGTAGGAAATAAGCAGGCAGAGCTTTTGTAGGTGGGAGAGGGAGTCAAGGTGAGGGAGAAGGAAGAGGGGACACAAGTGGTGAAAAATCAGAATAGGTTATGTGTGTGTACCAGTTCCCTGAAATGAACATCACTATTATATATTGCAAACATGCACTAAAAAAAAAAAAAAAACCAAAGTTCTTCTCAGTGATCCTGTTAGGCATAAGGGCTTTTAGGGAAGAATAAACCAGGCCACAAAGTGTCAAGTGTGGCAAAGTGAGATTAAGGGGTGATGGTATCAGAGAGTGTATCTGAGTAGGTCTTCTTTCCTCTGAGTTTTGCTTTTCCTCACCAGCGCATCTGCTCACTTACGCTGAGGTTGTCAAATTCCAGATGAGGAAAGAACTTTACCAAAGTCTAGTTAACAAGAATTTTGTTCTCATTAATTGGTGGAAACAAAAAGGGCAGGGAAAAGTTTATGAGGCGAAGATAGGCATTTGGGGAGTCTACATCTACCTTGTCCTAGATCCATTAGGTGTGTCTTTGAATCTTATGAAAGTCACTCAGGGAAGAGTGTCCTTTTCAATAAAACATCTCTTCCCCCACCAAAGGATAGCAGTAGGGGGATTTCTTGCCTTTCTGTTTTTCAGGACCACAGGGCCCAAGTAAAGTTTTCCATTGTTATTACCACATTTTAAGGACTGAACAGACTTTTAGAGTCAAGCTTAATGTCCTCATTTTACAAATGAAAAAACTGAATCTCAGAAAGATTTCTTTTCCACCACCAAATTCATACAGTAAGTGGTTAAATGCAAAGAAAAGTGTTTGCTGAAATCTCTGCATACTTAGTGTTACTATTCAAAACTTCAGAAATTACATACAGAATTACCATGAGATTCAAGTGAGATGATTCTTTGGAAAACAAAATAAGATTAAATAAGCAAATAAGACATAAAGTAAATAAGCAAGACATAAAATAAGCTTATGACATCAAAAACAGTTGTCCATTCATTCTTGTCTGTAATCCCAACCTTGTTCTGATTTTCTGACAACCTATATGTAATTATTGTATTGATTTATTATCTTTCTGCACTAAAATACAAGCTCTGTAGCAAAAGAGATTCTAGTTTTCTGCTTTGTTACCAATGTATCATTAGTGGCTGGAATAATTCTTAAGGATTAAGTGGTCAGTATTTATTGAATAATCAGTAAGCCCATAGAGTCAGAAGTCTAGAAATGAAACTTCTTAAACATCAGCTCTTTAGGCGATATAGTCAGCCAGTCATCCAGGAAGTTTCTATAGGAGTTTGAGTCCAGGCTTCTTTCTAAATCTGGTTGGAGTGGCGAGTGAATCAGACCGCATCTTGCTGATGCCCCAGTGGAAAAGCCAGGCAGTGACTGACCACTGGTGAACAACTGGAAGAACAGACAGTGAGTCAAGCAAAGTAGAGAATTAAATGAGTGAGTGTCTCAGGTTAGGGTTAGGGTAGAACTCTCTGGGGGTAACAGTTAATTTTGATGTTGAAATGATGGGTAGGCAGCCAAATAAACCAGCAAGAAAAGCATTTGTGGGAACAGCCCAGAGAATTACATTTTTCCCCCTGCAATTCACATTTACATAGCACCTTCTCTCTCTCTTTCTCTCTCTTGTTCTCTCTCTCTCTCTCTCTCTCTCTCTCTCTCTCTCTCTCTCTCTGTTTTTTATTGAAGAGAGTCTCTGAGGTTTAGGAGCTGTGTAATCTCAGTGTCTGGCTTATTTCAATGCACTGTAATGTTTGCCTTTAGCCTTGAAAATAATTTTTACTTTTTATCTGAATAGAGAGTAGGGACACTGTCCTTGGAAATTTCTGTTTTAATTTGCATGAAAACCTAGATGTCTAATGAATAACAATGAATGAGAGTGAATTGTTAAAGGCAGATCTGATGGGTGTGTGTGTTTTCCCATTTTTTTAGTATAGGATTAGAAGATGTTATGTATACTATAATCTATATTACTGTGCTAAGGTTGGACAAAGAGCATGCGAGTTAGATCTTTTAGATTCAAAATCAATTTAACTTAATGATAGCTCTTTAAATTTTAAATATATATTCTTTCTGTAGAGATAGAAAAGGAGAAGCTAAATGAGGCAGTCACTATAAAGCATTTAGAAGAAACTTTGGGCTAATAAGAATACTCATTTTAGTGATTAAGTCAAAGTGGAACAAAAAAATACCTTCAAAAGGATTATATATTAGTTTCTGTGTATATATTTGCCATGCATAAACCTAAACGTTGTAATAACATATTTGTAAACATTAAAATATATTAATCAATGTAGTGAAACATGATTCCTGTAAAATCCTTGTGTAACCACCAACAGGTCCAGACAACAATTTCTAAGTTGTTTTACAAAGATTGATATAAGTCATTGCAAAAACTAGACTTTTATCTATTCATCAAGTATTTATTGGGCCCCTAATATGTGCCAGGCAATATGTTATAGTCTGGGGATTGAGAAATAAAAATTTCCACCCCTGCCCTAGGTAAGATGCTAGTTCAAGGTCAATAAATAGC
This sequence comes from Dasyprocta punctata, assembly GCA_004363535.1. Classification (NCBI taxonomy): domain Eukaryota; kingdom Metazoa; phylum Chordata; class Mammalia; order Rodentia; family Dasyproctidae; genus Dasyprocta; species Dasyprocta punctata. Next base: position 60,839 of record RJWM01009229.1, read on the forward strand.
ATACAATTTAAGTCCTGCTATCATCAAGAAATAACTTGGAATTATGTTTTTGCATACTTCACTAAATGATGTGCAAATAGATGATTCTAAGGAAGTGTCAACACGCTGCTCTGGGTGAATATTGCTCTGCATGCTTGTTTCCTGAGTGCCATTGCTTTACTAACAGGGACAGCCATGGTAGCAAAGCAGACCACAGCTATCCTCTTATGCCAGGTCCTGGGTTTACCTAAGAAAGAAAATGAACTGATGCATTGCTAACCATGATGCTAAAAACAGAAAGGATTTGGGAGACTCCTAGCAATAATTTAAAAATTGCATAAGCATATTTATGGATTCAATTACAACATGACAAGTGCCTGTGGTTTTAGGAGCATAAGCTATGGCTCTTCCTGTGGTTTTCCTTTTAATTTTTTATTCTGTAGCTTTTCATAGTTTAGGTCTCCATGGAGTTTGGATGGCATTTGTGGTTGATTTTAATTTCACTCTAGGAAGAATTTTCTACATTCTACAAAGAATTAAAAAAAAAAAACCCTGAACACAAAACACTAAGCCCTGGGAATTTTGGTCTTCTGTTTTCTTTTGCCTGATGTAGTAAGTATTATGATAGGCTAAAGTCTTAGATAAATAAAATCAACGTTTTAAGATAAAACCAGTTCAGAAGATGTGCTTGCATGTCTGCAATCTGCCTGTGAATTCAACAGATGTTGCTATTTTCATAATGCCATTTTCTAGGAGAGATGAAACAAATATTGAGAAATTGAGTTCTTTTTTTTTTTGTTATATCAGATTAAAATACAAATGCTGGTTGCACTTAGTTTTAGACAATCTCGAATAAAAAATCTAATCTCTCATAAAAACTTCCAAAACAGGCACATGAAGTTGAGTAAAAATTCATCTGAAAGTTTGTGTTAGCTTTTTCCTACTTAACAGTCTCTGGTCCATACTGTTACTTGAAGTGGTCTTTTAAAACTGAAACCTAATCATAGTGTCTCTGGTGCTTAAAATTCTTCCACACGTCCTCTTTACTTATTGCATCATGATAGCAACCTGGGCCCCAGCTTGGTTCTTCAGTTGGATTTCCTCTGTGTTGTCCATTCTGTCAGGTATGAGCCATGCAGATCTGGTTACTTGTGTGCAGTCATGCTCAGCTCTCACATGCATGCCACCTCTCGTTATATGGCCACACCAGCACATAGTCTCCATGTTAATGAGGGATCCTGTTGCTGGTACTGTCCTTTCTTGGGTCAGTTGGAGCTAAATTTGGAAACAGTGAAGGGTGTTAGTCCTATAACTGGTGAAGTTGCAGTGACTATTTTCTGCAACCAGGTATCATGCTATGGTGCCAGCAGTAAGCCCTGAAAGATGGTGCAGTACCCATGGCATCTTTCACCACCCCTTGGGGTGACTTAAGCTGGAGCCTTGATACCTAAGCTGTGATCCAATGGGCAGCAGTATCAATATTGTCTGTAACAAAATGACATACACAGTCCCACCCTGGACTTACCGAATTTTCAACTCTGCCATGGGTTGGGCCTTTGCATTTGAACAATTTAAGTTAGAGAACCACTGCTATGCATGAACAAGTCCACCTCGTCCATGCCTGACTGACTTACTGAAGCAGTGTGCATTTCAACAGGAACCTTAGTTTAGAACAAACTTTTTTGTTTGCATATCTTTGCTTCCTATGGACTGAGTTCTTGTGAATAGGTAGAGAACACTGAAGAGTATATATAGGGTCAGAGCCTGCTTTCCAGATTTGCGGGCAGGATGGGGAACTGACATTAAAAAATGGGGGATAAAAGCAATTTAGTTTCAGAGCACCAGGTGAGTGAAAGAAGAGCATGATGAAGAGAGTGGGAGAGGTGATGTGAAGGCAGTGTGTTCAGCTGTGCACCTGCAGGTGTTGGGAGGTCCCTAGGCCCCTGCATGGCTTTTCATGCAGTAGGTCTTGGCGGGTGTTAACAGGCTCTCAGGTTGGTTTGAGAACTCCAGAACCAAGGAGAACATTCTGGAAAGGGCATGGTATGTACCAAGTCCTCAGGTTTTGGGGTGTGACAGAAGTGAAACAGGCCACATAGTGGAGCCCGGTGAGGACTGGGTGGTAGGGAGTCAGGAGGCTGGAGGCTTGAAGGTCACCTCTGGCTGCCTCAGGGGCTGTGGGATCCTGTTCTCTGGGTGCAGAAAAACTCTTGGTGGGATGTGACAGAGAAGGGGCAGAGTATGATCTGCATTTGTAAAAGATCATTTTGGTTTTCACAGAAGACTGGATTTGGGGACAGCAATAGAAGCAGAAGGATGATTAAGGGGTTTCAGTAGTGTTTGGTCTGCTTGAGACATGGTGATAGGGATGGCGTGACAGTAGTGGAGAGCTGGAATACACAGTAGAGGTGGAGCTGATGACACTTGCCGATGGGCAGATGAAGATGGGTGGGAGGAGCCGAAAATGTCTCCTTACTTTGCAGGTGGTTAGAAGATCTGTCATCTGAAATGGGAGGACTGAGCTAAGAGAAGGTTGAAGGATGGTAGGAGGCCAAGTGTCCTTTTTCAGATATGTCATGACTAACAAACATGAGACATCCAGTAGGAGTGTCAAGTTGGCATTTGGTTATGTGAGTCTAAGACTTGGGGACATAATCAGGGCTATGGATAGAATTTTGGGACTCATCAACCAGAAGGTGCTATTTAGTTGAGGTCACTAAACTGGCTGGGATGCCTGAAGGATACTTACTACCCATGAGCATTCCTTGATTTCCACTCTGCTGAGCCTGTATGGTTCTGGCTGTTTCCTGCTGAAGCAGGGCTGGTCTACTACCCTTTCCCTCAACACAGAAGGCATTCTGCTAGGAAGGTAGAGATCTTCTGAAACCAGCAAGATTCTCATCCACTGCTGCTGCTATCCAACACTAGTAGCTCCCCACTGCTTTCCCTAACCACATCACTTAACCCTTCCCATTCAACACTTGTCTGAGTGGGGCCTCAACTCACTAAGTCTGGACATTTGGCCAGATCGGCCTCTGCATGCTGGCTGTGTGTGGCTGTCCTGCTGAGCCGGATTCCCTGGGTTTGGTCTGCATGCACTTTCCTTTTAGTATCACAGGTCCATGTTTGCTCGCATTACACAAACTTAAAAATCACCTAGTTTCTGCTTGGACATTTTTCTAAAACTATTAAAGTCACCAGGATATGCAATAGAATGGACCTTTTTAACTTTAAAATATATTCTCCAACAAAACTTTCAGTTGAACTCTTTCAACTTGATTTTCTTTTCCCATTTCCTTTTTTCCCCCAGTTGGCACCATCTGCAAGTCTTTAAGTACTTTTGTGTGGTTGTGCTTATTGCCTTTAGGATCAATTTAGCTGTAATAGAGCTATGCAAAGAGGGATGAGTTGCATATTACACTTGCTGACTTTCTCTGGCAAACCAATGAGGAGTCTTAGATTTAAATGACTATACATTTTGTGTCAAAATAGTCATTTGTAGGATGTGTGCTCGTATCTTCTCTAAAGACATTTTTGATTTGCTTTCACATTCTACTTCTTCCTATTTATTAAATTCATCATAAGTAGTAATAGTTCCAAATTTAAATAATGACAGATGGGTGAGCCTAATGGAACATTGAGTTGGCCAATAAATACATGTTTTCCTCACAATCTAGACCAATTCTTGACCTGAAGTTGAACAGAAAAAATTCAAATTTCAAATTTTAAAGACAAAGCAAAGAATGCTAATGGCTTAGAAATCAGTATTCTATTTCTCAGGCAATGAGAAACACTAAATAGCATAAAAGAACCAACTGTTATCTTAGCTGATTGAAACCCCAACATTGTTTCTAACGTACTTCAACAACTGTGCTCCAGAAATACCTGGTATATTATGAGAGGCCTATTGATTTCATGTTAATCAGAGGATATATTGAATTTAGAACTGGCAGTGGGACCTTGACTATTTCTAGGCCCAAATAGTAAGGTTACTAGCTGCTTGACAGGGAACGAATGTGCTATTGTTTCTTGCTGGTTCTTCACTGGAAACCTAAATTAAGATTTGCTGAGACAGTCATGACATAGATATTCTGTTCTATTTATGTCCCCTTCCAAGATCTCTCTTCCCTTTTCTTTCAGGAACCAGAAACAAATAGTTATCACCTCCCCCTTATTTAACTATCATATGATGAGAGATTGTTTTGTGATCACTATTATTTCCCTTTCTATCTTTTAACAAAGAAAGGGCACAATGTTACAAATGTGAGTAACATCCTGCCCTTTGTTGACAAGAAACTAAGAATTTGGTGGCAATGATTGATGTGTAATTAATGCCATGTAATTACATTAGAGGTGTCTTGTGCAGAGACCAGGCCTGGAGACTTTAGGGGAGTGTTAGTTCCTTGAAGCTGGTACATGAGAACATGACCAAGCAAGGCCAGAGATACAGGTACATTGAGATGAGATGAGAAACTCCTCATATGCCAAGTTTGGATGTGAGATTTTATTTTCTAGGCAAATGCCTAGCCATCGAAAGATTTTAAGCGAAGTATAACAATCATCGAAGTTTGTATTTGAAAAATCACTCTGGAAATGGAGTGGAGGGTGAATGGACAGGTGCTGAACACACCCAGAAGAGAGATGGGGTAAGGCAGTGGTGGGAGAAATGAAGAGAGATTGGAACAAAAGTTAGGAGGAGGATGAGCAGGCAGACACTTGCAGGCAGAGATGCCATAGGAAGGTTAGAAATGTATGTAGAGTGCCACAGAGAATCTAGTTATTGGAGAGATGAGTGGGGACTTCAGTAGGAGCTGAGGATGGAGACAGAGTCTGAGGAGGCAGCTATGCAGAGCTGACACAATCTACGGAGGTGGGTGGGTGCTCCCTGGAAGGTGATTTAGGAGAAAGAAGAGAACTAGAAGTAAGCCAGAGCAATACAAAGTGACAAATAATGTGGAGAAACAGGAGGCAAAAACAGTGTATTGTCTTAAGGAGTAGTTTGTAGTGAGGTTCCTCTAGGTGATCTTATTGAATTCTCAAAATTACCCTGTGAAGTAGGGATGTCTTCAATCAAAAGGGAGGGAAATGAAATTACAAAGTGTGTTACCTTTCCATCATGGTAACAAAATACCTTATGTAATTAAGAAAGAAAAATTTTATTTTGGCTCACAGTTTCAGATATTCCAACCCATGATCAAGGAGATCCATTGCTTTGGGCCTCTGGTGGATGTGCTGGACTGGATGGCAATGGCAATGGCAGGGCATACCTTGTGAAGCAAACTGCTCACCTCATAATCATGAAGTAAGAGGGGGAGAAGGAAGAAAGAAGGCGAGACGGAGGTGGTGCATGGATATGCCCAGTGACCTAAAATCTCCCACTTGGCTGTAATTCCTAAAGGTCCTACTACTTCACAATACTTACCTTGGTAACCAAACCTTCAAGCATGACATTTTGGTGGACACTCAGTAACTAAACTACTGCACAGGGTATGGTGAATATTCTTGGAGATGGCCATGATAGATCAATTTCTCCACTTTCTGGAAGCTGATACTGTTCTTCCCATCAAGGCAGAGTCTGATTCCTCATCCAGAAATTTAGAGTTAGCACTTCGTCCCAGCTCATTGTTAAAGTATGGCAGGGGTGATATCTGGAAGGTCATAGGAGGCCATACAGTGTCTCCCTCTCAGAATGATGCTACCCACATTGCATGGGGAAACCACATGAAGACCATGTGCTGGTGTCCCAATGATCGTGTAGCAAGTTCTCAGTGACAGCTAATCTTGCTGCCATCCAGGAAGCACACGCCATTTAGATCCTCAGTTCAGGTACTTCATGTTTCCATCACTTTATCCATCCCTGTGCATCACTGCAACTGGTATTCATGTTCTTATTTTAAAGTGATTCTGTAAGGAGCACATCTGCCATGCAAAAATGTTTCCCTAAATATTCTGAATAAAAATTATTCCATAGAGAAAATCTAACTTTTTAAAACACCCTTTCCCTTTTTTTCAACATTGAATTAGGAAACAAAAGAGCACTTAAGATCTAACATTCCAGATTGCTATTAATAGTGCATTAATTTTCTGGGGCTCCAATGACAAAGAGTCACAGACTGTCACAGACAACAGAAATGGATTGTCTCATGGTTTTGAAGGTAGAGGTCTGCAATCGCGTTGTTAGCAGGTCTACTTCCTTCTGCAGGCTGTGTGGGAGAATCTTTTTGGTGCCTGTTTCCTGACTCAGGTGGTTTGTTGGCAGGATATGGTTTCCCTTAACTTTTATGAGTATCATGCCAGTCTCTGCTTTAATATCCACATATTCTTCTTGCGTGTGTTTGTGTCCAAATTTCCTTTTTTATAAGGACACAATTATACTAGATTGGGGGTCCATCCTAATGTTTTCCTCTTAACTAACTACATATGCAATGATTTTACTTCCAAATGAGGCCACAGTAAGTTTATGACTTCAACATAGGAATTTTAGGGTACACAGTTCACCTTTTTTTTATCTAAGTGAAGAAAAAAGGAAAAAAGGACATATATAACAAAGACAACAAGCAAAAGAGACAAACAAATGACTAGAGTAAATACACAACAGTAGCATTGCAGGTTTACAAAACCGGATGATAGAAACTTGACAATGGTTGCAATATTGCGTATTGTTATCTTTAAAATGGTTATTTACATTAACAGATATAGACATGTAAAATTGATCTAATCATATGAGTATTAATTGTTCTTTCTCAATAACGAATACATTCAGCAGTGTGTTCATTTTAGTTATCTTACATATACATATATACAGGTTTATATCTTTTCCTCTTTCCTTTTCTCTTTCTGCCATTTCCCTGCCCAATTACTTTTGCTCTTTGAGCTGCTTTTTACCCTTCCATAGTATTTATTAGAGAATTTGGATCATATATACTTTTCCATTCCTTACACTAGGGAGACAATATGGTATTTACACATGTGGGTTTGATTTATTTCACTTATGAGTATGGTCTCAACAGGTGACCATTTACTTACAAAAGTCTCAATGCAATCTTTCTTAATAGCTGAGTAGTACTCCATTGTATAAAAATACCACATCTTTTTTATCCATTCTTTGATTGATGGGCACTTGGGTTGTTTCCAAAATCTGGCTATTACAAATTGGGTTACTATAAACATGGGTGTACAGATATCACTGTGGTATGATGTTTTCAATTCTTCTGGGAAAATGCCCAGAAGAGAGACAGCTGGGTTGAATGGGATCTCTAATCCTAGCTTCTTCAGGAATCTCCACACTGACTTCCACAGTGGTTACACCAGTCTACACTCCCACCAACAGTGGAGAAGAGTTCCTTTTTCCCCACAGCCCCTCCAGCATTTGTTGTTGCTTGATTTTTTAATCTTGGCCATTCTTTCTGGAGTGAGATGGAATCTCAGCATTGTTTTAAATTGCATTTCCCAAATGACCATTGATGTTGAACATTTTTTCATATATTTATTTGCCATTTGTATTTCTTTCTCTGAGAAGTGTGTATTCATCTCAGATGCCCATTTTTGGATTGGGTCCTTGAATTTTAGGGGCCTGATTTCTTTTAATTCTTTATATGTTTTAGATAGAAGTCCTCTGTCTGATGGACAATTGACTAAGATATTTTCCCAGTTTGTGGGTTTTCTTTTCACTCTGTTGGAGATTTCCTTTGACATGCAAAAACTTTATAGCAGGATGAGATCCCAGGTGTTGATTCTGGGAAGTGTTTCCCGTGCAATCTGATTTTTGTTCATGAACTCTCTGCCTACTCCTATGTCATCGAGGTTTTTGCCTATTCTGTCTTCTAGTAAGTTTAGTGTCTCTGTTTTTATATTCAGATCTTTGATCCATTTTGACTTTATTTTAGTGCATGGTGATAGGCATGGATCTAGTTTTAGTTTACAGCATATAGAAAGCCAGTTTCTCCAGCACCATTTGTTAAAGAGGCTGTCTTTCTTCCAATGTACATGATGGGCCCCTTTGTCAAAGATGAGGTGGCTAAGTGTGTTTGTAGTTGTGGCTATATCTTCTAATCTATTCCATTGATCTTCAGGTCTGTTTTGATTCCAGTACCATGCTGATTTTATCACAGTAGCTTTGTAGTATAGTTTCAAGTCGGGGATTGTGATGCCTCCTGCCTTCCCTTTGTTGCCCAGAATTGCCTTTGCTATT